>JAWPHD010009020.1:0-108613 GCA_037043455.1 Cyrtodaria siliqua | reverse complement strand
CAACATAAAGGGCCAGCTATTTGAAAAGGAAATTTTCCTGCGCATGCGCATTAGCGCGTGATTCCCCTTACACTTACAGTTTTTAAGAAGTAGTCGCTAAAAACTTTCTTCTTTTTTTTTTAATCTATTTTTAGCTATGGTGGCCATCTTGAATTTCATATCAACGTGAATTTTTGCTGGGATCAACTGGAATCATGGGCAACTTTTCTGTAAAGTTTCATGAAAATCCATCCAGTAGTTTCAGATGAGTAGTCGATACAAAAAAAAGTTTACAGACGGACGACAGACACCGCACCATTGCATAAAATCAAAAAGAAAAACATTATCTGACAGCTTACAAACAATTCCATTACAAGAAAAAAAGTTGGTCTTGTAAGTTGAGATCCACAATCTATTATGCCTATTAAATAATACTGCTTAAATAAAACTGCTCTACATCTGTCCTACTAAACTGCAGAAATGTCCAAACAAACACTAAAGGTCCTCATAAAACAAAACAAAAAATGTGTAATGTACGAAGCTATACAACACTTTATATACCATAAAAACATCCCTAATAGCATCAAAGGCATTTAAAACTTTATACACAACTAGAAAATATATCCAGGGCACATGGAAGCCCGTCTGGAGTGCTGTCAGTCAAACAAAATGGGACATAGAAGCCCCCCTCTTGAGTGCTGACAGTCACACAAAATAAAACTTTATGTAAACTAACCTTCAATGTAAATTAGTGCAAAAAAAAATAGGTCAAGGTCATTCACACTGACCTACTTTTGTTAGGAACACACTGCTGTCATATAGACGTTAACGAGTGTGAAGTTGGAGGCTCTATGAATTTCAGTGTCTAAGGAAAGAGATTTAATGAAAACCCTGAATGTAAAACCTTTTCCACCGTACGGACAGATAACACCAACTGTCTGCTCCCCTTTCATGGCATGGCATAAAAAAAAACATTCGTGTTTGGAACCCTTTAATTGCATCAAAGGTCAGATATGTTTCTTCTGTCACTCCATGAAATTCAGTCCTTGTTGTGTTTTTCACTCAACACATTAGTAAGCCTGTTTTGTTGAGTTACTTGGAGTGCCACACAATAGTTAGCCTGTTTTGTTGAGTTACTTGGAGTGCAGAAACATATGTTTTGTTGAGTTACTTGGAGTGCAGACACATATGAGTTTTAAGGTTATGTTGAGTTACTTGGAGTGCAGAAACATATGAGTTTTGAGGTTATGTTGAGTTACTTGGAGTGCAGAAACATATGAGTTTTGAGGTTATGTTGAGTTACTTGGAGTGCAGAAACATATGAGTTTTGAGGTTATGTTGAGTTACTTGGAGTGCAGAAACATATGAGTTTTGAGGTTATGTTCAGTTACTTGGAGTGCAGAAACATATGAGTTTTGTTGAGTTACTTGGAGTGCAGAAACATATGAGTTTTGTTGAGTTACTTGGAGTGCAGAAACATATGAGTTTTGAGGTTATGTTGAGTTACTTGGAGTGCAGAAACATATGAGTTTTGAGGTTATGTTGAGTTACTTGGAGTGCAGAAACATATGAGTTTTAAGGTTATGTTGAGTTACTTGGAGTACAGAAACATATGAGTTTTGAGGTTATGTTGAGTTACTTGGAGTGCAGAAACATATGAGTTTTGAGGTTATGTTGAGTTACTTGGAGTGCAGAAACATATGCGTTTTGAGGTTATGTTGAGTTACTTGGAGTGCAGAAACATATGAGTTTTGAGGTTATGTTGAGTTACTTGGAGTGCAGAAACATATGAGTTTTGTTGAGTTACTTGGAGTGCAGAAACATATGAGTTTTGAGGTTATGTTGAGTTACTTGGAGTGCAGAAACATATGAGTTTTGAGGTTATGTTCAGTTACTTGGAGTGCAGAAACATATGAGTTTTGAGGTTATGTTCAGTTACTTGGAGTGCAGAAACATATGAGTTTTGAGGTTATGTTCAGTTACTTGGAGTGCAGAAACATATGAGTTTTGAGGTTATGTTTCAGACTGAAGGCTTTCTGACACACTGGACAGACAAACGGCTTGTCCCCGGTATGTGCACGCAGATGGCGATCCATCATGGACTTGAACATGAATATCTTCGTACATATTGGACACACAAGCACCGACCCCGACGCCAAGAGATCTCCCCCTGTAATATACAAAAGTTAACAAATTAGGTCGGTTTCTATGCATGAAAAATGTTTTGACAAGCTGGCGGTAGGGTTAGATTGTGTGCTTAAATATTGGTAAAAACATGATATACATGGTTATATATGGCCCTTCCATAGTAGTGAGAATGTTGACAACCTGTTAAAATCTCAAATTGGTTAGAATTCTGCTAACTTTATCACGCAAATAAACATTTGAGGGGTTTAATATCTTCTAAGAAAGTTTTCTTCAGCTGTATACTAACCAGGGCTCGAAATTAGCACTAGTCCTGTAGCCCGAGGCTAGCAAAAATGCTGCCGGGTTAGCAAAGTCTGTGTCTGGGTAGTCCCGATGGGCTAGTTACAAAAATTATTCAAATAAGAAATAAACTATAAATCGATAGATTATGTAGTGACAGCACTGTCTAACCTAACAGGTCTTTTAAAAACCTGATATTTCCGAAGTTTCAATAAATGTAAAACTCGTATAAAGAAACCGAAACTTGAATTAAAATACTATTTTCTATTGAATATTATATTGGGCTAGTAAATTTTGAGCAGGTCTAGTGATTTTACCCAACTAATAGACCGGTTCTAGCCCTGCTAACACCAGTCAAAGGTCAACGGAATATTCACCCCCGGCAATTTCATACCCTGTCTACTTTCACTTGTGAAATTTATATTAAAAGCTGTCAAAAACATGATGAGCTGCATTTTCAACTATTAATAACATGTCCAGAATACAGTTAAAGTAAAAAAAATAACAGGAGACTGCATTAAAAAAGAATTTAAATAAAAAAAGATTAGCACTCTTTAATTCAGAACTACTTTCGAATGCACCAGGTGAGCATATTCGGTTGATTTAGTGGAATATAACCATAAAGGAACTACACACTCAAATCCGAAAGGAACAGAATATTAACGTTTGTAAAGTATGTATCAGCAAAAACTTCATACAGTATATGCTGTAGATGTATATGCTGTAGATGTATATGCTGTAGATTGTCAGTGCCTTTAACTTTAATTTTAATAAGGCTAGGCCTCGAATATGAAGAATAGGGAGGCTCTGCCAAGCAATGAAGAATAGGGAGGCTCTGCCAAGCAATGAAGAATAGGGAGGCTCTGCCAAGCAATGAAGAATAGGGAGGCTCTGCCAAGCAATGAAGAATAGGGAGGCTCTGCCAAGCAATGAAGAATAGGGAGGCTCTGCCAAGCAATGAAGAATAGGGAGGCTCTGCCAAGCAATGAAGAATAGGGACGCTCTGCCAAGCAATGAAGAATAAGGAGGCTCTGCCAAGCAATGAAGAATAGGGAGGCTCTGCCAAGCAATGAAGAATAGGGAGGCTCTGCCAAGCAATGAGGAACAGGGAGGCTCTGCCAAGCAATGAAGAATAGGGACGCTCTGCCAAGCAATGAAGAATAGGGAGGCTCTGCCAAGCAATGAAGAATAGGGAGGCTCTGCCAAGCAATGAAGAACAGGGAAGCTCTGCCAAGCAATGAAGAATAGGGAGGCTCTGCCAAGCAATAAAGAATAGGGAGGCTCTGCCAAGCAATGATGAATAGGGACGCTCTGCCAAGCAATGAAGAATAGGGAGGCCCTGCCAAGCAAATCTCTGCTTTCGTGTCGAGCCTTTAACTTTATTTAAAGTTTGGTATTCTTCGGCCCCTTCCAACTGGGGCTCCTCATTTCATATTATCCATAGTAAACTTTCGTTTGTTTTTGTTGTATGGTGTTTTACGTCATTTTCAACAAATGTAAGGTTATATATGGACGGTCAATTTTTTGTGGTGGAGGCAGAACACCCACTTTTCCTTGGTAGAACCAGTACTGTACACCTCCCGCTATCCGTAAGAATCGACACTTCCTCACAAGTCGAGCTCCCAATGGGATTCGAACCCGCAGTGGTGAGAGGCGAATGTTTACAATGCATGGTCGTTAACCATTCAGCCACGGAGACGCTCTATATTAAACAAATGAACTGAGTTGAATTGGGTTTTACAGCATAAGAAAGGTTATATGGTGCCAAACAGGAAATTAACATGCCAGACTCATCCTCAATGTTCACCTTCTCGCCTGCAGAACTGCTGAGTTGCTTCAAATTCTATTGTAAACACACCATTTATCGCTGGAGCAACCACTCAAGTAGACCTTGAACAACAGACAGGGTATGCGGATGAAGACTCTTTACCAACATGAATCCAGGGCGATTTTAACCTTAACCCGCTAAGCACGACTATAATAGCCTTAGCGTCCGTTGTAAACCCAGATCAGCCTGCGAGTAACATCCATTTGCCACATAAATGGAATGGTCTTAATTCAAATAAAGAACAGTCCATTATATACACTCATTTGCAAAAGAAACCGGATACAGACTTTTGTTTAAATTTAACTGTATAAAGTTTTTTTAGAATTAAATTGACAAATTCCAAAATGAATATGCCATGTTTGGTACCAAAGTGTTTATCATTCCATTGCCAATATCACGTTATTTGTTTTTCAATAGGTCGAATCATTAAGGGACTGTCCCTTGATTAAGAGGATAGGGTATAAAGTAAAATGTTCAAAGTGTACACTTTCTTTTCAACCGAGTATATATGTAGCAGGTTTATAAGGGTTAACCCTCTGCCTGGATAAACAGTCACCCTGTTCTTGTGGCAAACCACAGTTCAAACTACTGATATTAGGGTGGAGCATGTAACATATTAAATTCTCAATTCAAACTTATTTGAAACTATAGATTTTAGTATTGTTTTGGATTTCCTGAAAGAAATCTGACTATATAAATCATTATAATATGTTCTTATATATATATTTACTTATTTATATACCCATCTACGGGCATTTGTTGATTTCCATATATACAGTTTATATTACTACCATATCATCCCTTATTTGTAAATACTTTTATCTTTATATATTTACATTAATTACTACTTCATTTCTTCAACTTTCACCAGGGGCGTCCGTGGCCGAGTGGTTAGAGTCTCTGACTTGCAATCATTTGCCCCTCACCGCTGTAGGTTCGATCCCTCAAGGGCCTAGGAATCTTTATGTGAGGAAGCTATCCAGCTGGCTTGCGAAACGTCGGTGGTTCTACCCAGGTGCCCGCCCGTGCACGAAAATTGCCCGGAGGGGCACCTGGGGTCTTCCTCCACCAGTGGAAGCTGGAAAGTCGCCATATGACCTTAGCTGTTGGTGCGACTATAAAATCCAATTCAATTCAATTCATTCAATATGAAGAAATATGGTTTGTATAAAAAGTAAAAGCACAACTAGCAATACTCTCATTTTATTACAGAAACATTTATGTACAAATAAAAAAGCAATAAGCAGTTCTTCAGTCCTTGTTATTTTTTTTACAAAAATCTTTAAAACTATGTACATGATCCTTGTTTTCTACCATCACTCAAGTAGCACCTAAAACAATACAGAGATTAAGGTGAAGACCTTTAATGAACATGAAAAAACTGACAGAATGAACATGATGGCAAGGGGTATTTTATCTCTCTGCCTGGATTAAGTATTAATCTACCAGTTTACCGGTATGTTTGATTTTATTTATTTGTTCAGTTCTTTTTTTTGTGAGTAAATCACTGGGTCGGTACCAAAAAAGTAGGGTCAGTCGACTTTTGGAGTTGCTGGTTTGCCAAAACTTACTGTAATATTCAAATATTATGAAAACATTTCTAGATCTTGGTCACTTCAATACAGATTTATCACCTTGGCTCAACACACTGTAAAAACATGCACTACCTGACCATTAGACAGCACACTTGCACCCATCATCATTGGCAATTTTCTCCTTTAGATTTATTTTTAATTCTCTAAATTTAATTATATACAAAATTTTGACTACGGTACATAAGTTTTTCAACTTTTTAAAGCAAAGTCTACAATACATCTATCATACATCATTTCACTTTCTTAATTTAATGTTTTTACACAATTATTACTTTTTTTACAGGTTTCGACTTCCTCAAAACAAAAGTAGACGTTATGTCACTACCGTACAGGTCATTCCAACTTCCTCAAAACAAAAGTAGACGTTATGTCACTACCGTACAGGTCATTCCAACTTCCTCAAAACAAAAGTAGACGTTATGTCACTACCGTACAGGGCATTCCAACTTCCTCAAAACAAAACTAAATGTCCCATCACAAAATTCATTGATTGACAGTTTTGTTCAACTACCTCAAAACAAAGCCAAATGTCACATCAACACACTGCCTTCATAATTATGTTAACCTTCCTCAAATCCTTTCTCTTCTCTCACTAAAACACAGTATTATGCATTTCTCTTAAATTTCTCTGGTGCCAGTATGAGTTTTCTGAGCAAGCACTTCCACAAGGCCATTATTTTTTTGATAATTCGTTTTATGAACCATCCTACAACAAAAAATTATTTTGCCATAGGGAATTTGAATTTTTTCACCTCCCAGATTTTAATCAAACATTTCATTGTCTTTTCCTTTTCGACGAAATAAAAAATAGCTTTTCAAACTTTTGAATTTTTTTTTTTTTCCTCCTCCTTCAGCACTTCTCTGTCTTGATGGTTTGTAAAAATGAACAATCAAATAATAATTGCCAAATGAGAAACATGGCTTTACTCGTTTGTACGCACATTCCGCTTACGTCACTATCCTGCCAATAACAGGCAAATTTTACAAAAGATATACACCATTTCTAGGCCTACTTAAGATAAGGCATATATATATAGGTAGCGAATTCGAACTCTAGAACTACAATATAAACATCTCAACTGGCCAGACAATTGTTATCAGCACCGATGCGTTGAATTACGAGTTACCAACAGTCAATTTTGTTTTACACGTTTTCAATTACGTGTATTTTTAGTACCCATGAATAAATCTAGACTTTTAATCAGCACAAATGCATTATTTTATGACTTCAGCACATGGATAGAGTTTTGGAGAACAGTTTTGTAGTGAAATTTGGCAGTTCAGTTTCTTTAAAATAATTTGATCCATTTAATATTACACGTTTTTCTTAAATTCTCCCATTTTGTGCCAGAAGTAATGTTTGTTAAAGTTGCTTTTATCGGAATAGGCCTTGCCGCAAACATCACATTTGTACGGCTTTTCTCCAGTGTGTATTCTCATGTGTGTACGCAGGCTCGTCTTTCGTACTTCTTTTCCACAGATTTCGCAGTTGGTCGTATTCGTTGAAGAACTGGCCGACTGTGTCTGCTGGAAATATGTGGGGGAGCTGCTGTAGGGGTCAACAACAAATGGACTTCCAGGGACACCTTGAATTGCTGAAAATAGAATAACAGTGGTAAGCGTTATTGAAGAAAATTACTGGTGCACCTATTGAAATTAAATATATGCATGCTACACAAGCTAGCGCCTAAGCTACATATGAATTATTAATGAAGCCATTAAGTACTATTTGGTAAAACATTCAAATGTTGTTCCATAAATACATTTCTAACTAAATATATATTTTACATTGTTTATATATACATTAATTAATATTGACTTAACATTTTAACCAAGCAAGTCTTATAAATAAACAGAATTAGTAATTGCAGTTGGAATAATAATTGTTAACCTTTTGTTATTGTCCGCCTGCTGACTCTGTCATGTATTCCATCTTTCTTACTCCACTATTCAATAAGCTGATTTTTTGCCCCTTCCAAAAAAGCTCAAAACTCATTTAGATTCCATATTTTCTCTTAAAGGGACACTGTACGAAAGTAAGCATATATTAAGCATAGCCAAATAACTGTTTGTTTTTATTCAGTTAAACGTACATGTATGCATGAAAATATGAGCGTAGACCCAGGTAAGTCGGTAGTAATACATTTGAAAAAAGTTTTATTTATTATTTGTAAACAATGTGGGACCCACAATATTTACAGTTTGTGCTGATCACGTGACATCCATTAGCGCAGTAGGTTTTCTATACAGTATGTCTTATGTAACACATCTGGTCCGTTTTGCTCAGTTGGGAGCAAGGTCGACTATTGCGATGTTCGATTATCCTTACCCGCGAGTGTAATTTTAGTGTGGGTTACGTGTTCCACCCCACAAAGCGGTTCTTTTTTTTGTACCGTTATTGAATTCCGTCAATCTTGTTGTTTTTTTAAAGTAAATATTCAATAATGGTTGGCGTGTTATGTTTGATAACGTAATTATTTTGTGTTTTATAAGCTAAAAGTTACAAACATTGTCCCTTTAAGATACAATTAGTTCGGACATTAATATGGATAATTGGTTAAAAGTCTGCATGCATTGTGGCTAAATATTAAAGATTAGTATTTTAATAATTTAGACTTTTCCCACTGTGAGTAGCCGTAACCACAAAACTATTTTATCTTGGCCATATAAACGCTGTATTTAGTTTGATCATGTGAATATGTGGTATGACCGGAGTCTTTAAAAGTCGACACATTTTTTATGAGAAAATACTCTTCTAATAACCTTGAACAAAACAGGGCAAGGTCATATATTCTGTATTGTCAATTGATAGATGCAGTCATGAAATATGTTCAAATTAGTGGATGGCCAAGTTGATAGTAACTGTTTGGGCTTGCTATTAAAACAAAATGTATAGTCTAAATTCACTTTAATTGTGATCTACAATATTTACATACTACAATGTATAACAATATGCCATACAAATTCATGTACCATTAATTGAGAGATACCAAGTAGTTTCATGTTACTGCTGTATAATTACTAGGTTGTTTCAGGACTTCCAGCAGGTTAATTTCCCCTAATCAACTGATTCAAAGATTCAGACCAAAGGTATAATAATAAACAATGATTTATACCGTGTAGCATTTTACCTCCTACATCATTCTTATAATCAATATTCTAAATCTTAACATTCAGCTATTTATGGAAATAGGAACTGGGAAAACATTTAAAGACTCTTCCACAAACTCTTTTACTTTACTTAGTAGATATATACATAAGTCCTTCTTTCACTTGTTCACTGTTATGTACTGCCTTGCTTGTTACTCAGTCGTAATCATGTTTTTGGGTAATGCGGTCTTAAAACCTTCAACAAAAAAGGAATTTGCATATGACTTAATTCGCGCTATAAGTCCGTGTCAGAAGCTGTTCCTTTGTGGTATTACAGAATAATACGTTTCTCTATTAACAGCTCAGCAACATTGACCAAACTTAAAAAATTGCACTCAACAGCAAATATTGAAGAGCTGTGTAACGTTCTACTTATTCTTCCTCTCAATAAACACAACCTAACCTGATCCATGTTGGGCAAGATGTTCATTGACTTGTGACAAGATCGATGGTAAGACTCTCTGAGTAAAAATTAAGTCATGTAAGTTACGCTTAATTCGATCAAAGTAGGTCACTTCCTTCACTGACCACTAAATGTTTGCTCCTTTCTTTCAACACAAAGTATCACAACTAATCCTGTTAGCATTTACATGTGTATTTCCAACTGACTAAAATTAGTCACAAACTAAGATATAGGATAACCTTCATACACCTCTTTATGTTTCATATGATTCCTCCTTTTAGTCATGTCAAACAACTGACACTAATGTTCTCCAGAATATGCAATGATCATGTAGATATGAAGATGATTGTGTACTTTCCACTCATTCCTTCGCTGAATCCATAAAAACGAGTTGATCTTTATGCACGACTAAATGTTTAGAGAGGTTGCTGCTGTCGGAGAACGCCCGATTACACAACCGACACTTGAAGGGTTTCTCTCCAGTATGTACCCTGTAGTGTTTCTCAAACATGGACTTGTACATGAATTTCTTCTTGCACACATCGCACGTGAACTTGGCTTGTGGTACCTGTGATGACAAGTGGTTCCAGGGCACACCTGTAAATAGTGAATAGTAAAGAATGAAAGTTGGATTCAATAGTACAGCATGTAAGTTCATCTAACATTCACTAACACATATCCTGTAATGGTTAGCCATGCAACAGACAGCCTTATTTAATAAGTCAAACTGGTTTACAAAATATATTTTTTAAAAAACTGTAATATACAAATCGGGACAAAGCATTTGATAGCAATCTGAAAGGTTTATTTTACAGCATCAAGAACACTACTTAATTATATAGCGGAGTACATAGCAGACAAACCACCTTGTCCAAATATGGATTCTGTCAACTGGGTAAGCGTCCAATCTCTAGTAAAATATGGAAAACTACAGCTTTTTTTTTCGAAGTCTCAAAAATCTATATTTTTTATTGTGTCTGAGAACAGAACCAAAGTGGAAAACAAGGGTTCAATATAACCAGATTCGCCACAAAGCTGACCGATCATTGGTTTCTATGATCTTCTTTTCTTTTTTGAAAATCTCTTTATCTTTGAAGACTCGAATCATTAGATTCAGTATACCCCCGCTTTCACAATGTGAAGTGGGGGTTATATAGGAATCACATTGTCCACAACCTCTCATTGCATCGCGTAACACTTGTTTGTCGCGACGTGACACTACGGACAGCGCGATTCCTATATAGCCCCCACTTCACTTTGTGAAATCGGGAGTATAACAGTGAGCAATCAATTGATCAGTGGCATCAGTAGCAAAGACAGAGCACGTGTGTTGAAGAGAAACTGTGAGTATCATGCATTTAAAATTGTATTAAAACTAGTGTCGGGGGCTACGATCTTGCAACGTCATACTTTCATCATAACAGAAAGTTTCTGAGTTCGGGTCGCCATCACATTTATCCTTCGAACAATTTAAGGTAGCAAAGTTTCTAATGACGCTAGGGTGATCAGAATTCCCCAATATTCTTCTCCAAGAGATTTTAAGTTGTGTTCATGTTATAAATTCTCTTGCTCATCTCTTATGTGTTGAAAAAAGCAATTAATCATATCTAAACTTTATCCATTTATTTCAAAGCTCTATTTACAGCAACAATAATTATCAATAAAAGTATAAACAATAAAAAGTTGATGAAAGAATAAAAAATACGTTTAAAATCTTTAAAACTGTTACAAAGTTGAAAATATCCATCTTATTCTTTCTTTAGACAGCTGGCTTGCGGAACATCGGTGGTTCTACCCAGGTGCCCGCCCGTGCACGAAAATTGCCCGAAGGGGCACCTGGGGTCTTCCTCCACCAATTGAAGCTGAAAAGTGGCCATATGACCTTAGCTGTTGGTGCGACTATAAAATCCAATTCAATCAATCTTTCTTTAGACAATTTCTAAACTCTCAATTTTCCTTCAATAATAGTTAACAGGATTCCTCACACGTGTTTTCCCAGTCACATGATGTAGGTACATTAAAAATATCTATGTTTGTTGTCACTATTATGTTTTCCCCAGATATACCACTTGTCACCATTGTCCTACTTTCAATCAATCAGCAGTCCGCAACATTTGTTTTCACTGCAAGTTTCAAATATGGCGCAAGCATGCGAGCATCTACATTATAAAACCAGTAAACTCCACTGTAGAAGAGTTAAATCTATTCAAACAATTCTATTTTCACATTGTGTTCTCCTACAAAATCCAATATTGACTATGTAAGTTCAAAAAGGTACTCTTCTGATTATTCCATTGCGCTCCTTATATAGTCTGTATTCACTTGTCATTCAGTTACAGCTATCAGTTTTCACATTCAATTCCCTTCACAATTCCCTTCTTTTCAAAATTCTGATATTTTTTTTTAGAGGTATGGCAAAATGCAGTTTTATATCTCGCACTTATACATATTCAAACAAACCACTCTTTCTTTTTCATGTCTCACTCAAAGAAATTCATATGAACAACTCCATGTTTTTTCAAGTTACTCTTGTCGGAAAAGGCTTTCTGACAGATATCACATTTGTATGGTTTGTCTCCGGTATGGATTGTACTGTGACGCTGTAGATGTGACTGCCATTTAAACGTCTTGCCACATACTGGGCATGTATACCCACCAATTGGGCTGGCTATCAAGTCTCCACCTACAAAACATAAAAAGGAAAATTTTATTCAAACATATAACAAGTAGTCAATTGTACTGTTAACCAAATACTGCGACTCAGTCCATAAAAACTAATCGAATCAAAGCTGAACACCATAAACTGTTATATAACTACTATATACTGCTCATGTCTTCAATCTCATTATGAGTCTCCAACTTTATCTATTTTTCAAAATCAACAATTCGTTTTCATTCTTTTATTGGGTGCCTTTAAGGTAATTTATTTATTATATTTTATTTCATGTTATGGAAATTGGAACTGACAATATCCAACATCTACTATTTCTATGTGGAAATATCAACTGAACACTGAAATCAAAGAGAGAGATTTATTGTAAAAGACACATATCATCTGCATACAACACAGTGAATTAACGAGCCACAGGTTAAAGTGGGTACATCAAGCTTTTTCTAGACGAATCTAAGATTTTAAAAAAGTTTCAATTTATAATAAAAATCTCATATCAATCTGACGATATTGTCAGCACTGTTTTGTTTGTCTAAATTTTGAGTTCACCATATATTTTGAAAGAAATCTGAATCTGGTGCATAACCAGGGTTTTTTTTCGGAAAAAGGGAAGAGGCCCAGGCCCTTCAATAGGGGAATAAATACGCGATTTTCGAGTTATTTAAAGGGGGAAAAAATAATGCAATTTCGATATACAGGGGGAACAGTGTATTAGGCAAAAATTGAAGATTTGGGTGTGCAAATATGCAAAAATTGAATTTTGTTTTTTTAGGGGAATCGCAGTTATCAGCCAAAGAGGGGTAAAAAGTAGTCTGTTTTGCTAGGGAAATGCTAGGGTAAGGGGCCGGCCCCTGTTAATGAAGTAAAGAAAGCCCTGATAACCTAGGATAGTTACTGTGTAAAGTGAATTTTATTGTAACCAAGGAGTCAATTTTAGGCTCATTCATTATATTTAGGCCTTTTAGAAAATAAAATATCATTATCTGTCAATTTTAAATCTGACCCTTTGACCCAATGAAAATCCTGATGTATTTACTTAAAAAGCAGTGTCAAACTAAATTGAAACAATAGAGAAAAAGTTGTTATTAACCTGCCAAAAATTACAGTAAGGATGTTAACGATAATAACAGGTAATCATAATGCCGTAGTAGGCTTTACAAGATATACTGATGTACTTTGCCAATTGAATCCTCAAATGTTTTCTCTGACAACACCTTAATGTCATTAATTTTAAAATACAAACTATGTTATACCAAAGTCAACATTCTACTAACACCTCTAACTTTCAACAATCGCTAATGCATAGCTTTGTTTGTACGTAATTTTCAACACATTTTCAACACGTTTTATGTCATTTTCAACACATGTTAAGTTATACATGATGGTCAATTTTTTCGTGGTGGGAGGCAGACCACCCACTTTTCCTGGGTAGAACCAGTACTATACACCTCCCACCATCTGTAAGAATCAACACTTCTTAACTTATAAGTCGATCTCTCAGTGGGATTCGAACCCGCAGCAGTCACACACTGCAATAATACAAATACTTCAACATTCCAGCTATGTCTACACTTACGTATTGACTTGCAATACTGTGTCTATTTCACGTTTGATCTTGCAGCCGTGCATCCAGTCAAATATTGCAACAATGTGTATTTCATAATCCCGTCATTTTCAAACAATCTAGTCAATTGCTTAAGGTAACTAGTCGATGCTTCTATGATGTTAACTTGCAAACATTATGATTGTTAGCTTAAACACTTACAACAATACGATTAACTTAAAACCTTTCTATGACAGTGAACTTAAAACAATATGATGTTAAACTCCAACACTATGGCGTTACCTTGCAACATTATGACGTTAATTTGCAACCCTCCGACATTAACTTATAACATTTTGACCACTTGCTACACTATGGCATTAACTTGCAACACTTCGATGTTTCCTTGCAACACCATCACATTAAATTGTAGCAACACTATGATGTTGAACAACTTGCCATGTAAGGTGTTTCCTTGCAACACTTTGATGTTAAATTGTAAAAGGATGACGTTAACTTGCAATATTATGCATTTTCCTGAACACTATGAAGTTAACTTGCGCCACGCCACAACCACATTAGCTCGCAACACCATGTTTACTCCATTTATGAGCCTTGAGATTTTCCCTCCTTGTTGATTTATAGCCACAGAATTCGCAGTTGTATGGTTTATCCCCAGTGTGGATGCGCAGGTGGATTTTCAGGTGAGATTGAAAGCGGAAAAACCTTCCACAGAAATTGCAGACATTTGCAGCTTCAGAATTACCAGCCGAATCGCTCCCACCATATTGGCCAAGGTTAATGTCTGAAATACAGGCAACATGAGGTTAGGAACTAACAGTATATTGCCAAGCAACTTATTACTTTTCAAAAATCTCACAATTCAATTGGTTGAAAAGTGTGCGACTATTAAATACTCGTTGCAAATCAATATATGCAATGTTGAAAATTCAAAAACTTCATGTCATTCAGTTTCATTTCAATGCGTCGGTAAACTTGTTTGAAACAATGAACTGTGTTAATCCGTACTGACATTTTGACTTTTGCGATAGTATTGGTCACAATTCGGGTTAAACAACTTCGCTAACATCTCACCACTATAAACAACTCCCCTAACATATCACCACTATAAACAAAATTTGTGACCATTTAATGACTGATATGCTGTCGCAAAATTCATAACTGCAATACAGTTAACCCTATAGTATACGGGGTACCATGGATAATACTCCAGCTATGTGGAAGTGTGGCAAGTTACTACTTCAGATTATAGTGTACAAAGACGTTGTGGTAAAACACGTTATAAGTGACAGATGGCCTTCTTTTAGCCTGTTTATATTGTTTATGTTCTACAAAACATTTTCTATTCGGTCTTGCATTACAATTGCTTTGGTCTTGCATTACAATTGCTATCTATAATTATTTTAATTTCAAATTTTATGAGAAGAGTTTGGAATAATAAGTAAGAGATTTAAGTTCCAATATGATTGTATAAAATAATAATTATCATGATTGCCATATCACCATTAAGTATAGGATAGAGGCTATGAAGAGAAATCTTCACCATTAAGAAACCGAAAGGGAGAGTGTAGCGACCAACTGCGGTTGCTTAATGGAGAAGATTTCTCTTCATAGCCTCTATCTGACTTAGTATTTACAATAGGGTTTATCGATAGTCTAAATATAGGTCACGCTCTTAATTGCTAAGACAGCTTGTATTAACTCTTTGGTATCCGGCTTCCTGTTTCCATTGGGGGAACTACACTTTCTCAGGGGCAAGCAGCACATGGTTGACCAAGTATGTACAACCTTTATGGATTAGATGCCACACAGTTTCAAAATGGTGTTTAAATCATGTGCAACAACACTGTTTTGCTTTCTTTCTTCCCTTTTTTATTTTGTTACCGAAACACACAAAGACTCAATTCAATAGACAACATTCATTTTAAATAACATGTAAAATTTAAAAAAAAAAAAGTATGAGCATAAATAACATTACAGTAAGTTATTATATAAGGTTATTAACACATAAAATCATGTTCAAATTGGGTTCCAATTCTGAACAAATGTACAAGTGGCATACAGGAACCAGTACAAGTGACAGACAGGAACCAGTACAAGTGACAGACAGGAACCAGTACAAGTGACATACAGGAACCTTACAAGTGACAGACAGGAACCAGTACAAGTGACATACAGGAACCAGTACAAGTGACAGACAGGAATCAATCTAAAAGTTGTTTATTATTTTCCACACACAGCTCATTCCTGATTACACTTATTTAGTTTTTGTTTTGGGTAACTAGTCTAAATGTACTCAAAACTTAAAAAAATTCTGAGCAGAAAAATGACAAGAGAAATAACAATAGTGGAGATGAAGACATCTATTGGATACGTACCATACTCTTGATTCTCATCCAACTCAAAACCATTAAATTCAATTTCAAGTTCCCATTGGGGTTATTCTATCTCCTGCAGGGAATGAGTTGGTCAACTGGGTGGGGCACATGTAGTACAAGTACAGATGTGGAGCCTGAACGGGAGAATAACTAACGAGGAATTGAATTGAATTAGGGTTTTAAGGCGCACCAACACATGAAAACTTATTTGGCGCCTAAAAGGAATGAACATGCCAGGCTCATCCTCCATGTACAATGAGATAAAATATGGAGAACGGGCCTAGAACATTCTCACCCTGAACTGCAGAGTTGCTGCAAATTCTGATATGGGCGAGATGGCACCTGAAACAATGCAGGGGTCATGCATGATGAAGAACTTTAATGAACATGAACAAAAAATGATAAAATGAACATGAATTTGGGATCTGCAGTGGCTATATTCTTTGCCCATAACCAAACAGGTCCCCTGGAACCACAAGGGCAACTAACGAGGAGGAGCCTGAATGGGAGAATGACTTACGAGGAGGAGCCTGAATGGGAGAATAACTAACGAGGAGGAGCCTGAATGGGTGAATAACTAAAGAGGAGGAGCCTGAATGCGAGAATAACTAACGAGGAGGAGCCTGAATGGGAGAATGACTAACGAGGAGGAGCCTGAATGGGAGAATACCTAACGAGGAGGAGCCTGAATGGGTGAATAACTAAAGAGGAGGAGCCTGAATGCGAGAATAACTAAAGAGGAGGAGCCTGAATGGGAGAATAACTAACGAGGAGGAGACTGAATGGGAGAATAACTAACGAGGAGGAGCCTGAATGGGAGAATAACTAAAGAGGAGGAGCCTGAATGGGAGAATAACTAAAGAGGAGTAGCCTGAATGACAGAATAACTCCTAACGAGGAGGAGCCTGAATGGGAGAATAACTAGAGGCGGTACTAAAGACAAGGAGCCTAAACTAAATAGATGGAGCCTAAATGGGAGAATAACTAAAGAGAAGGAGCCTAAATGGATTAAATAACTAAAGAGATTGTGAGAATAACTAGAGAAACCTAAATGGAAGAAGAATTAAATAGGAGTAGCCTAAATCGATGACTAATTGAAAAGCAGGTGCCTAAATCAGAGGATAATCAGAGGTGGCGATTAAATGGGAGAATAACTAATGAGGTGGAGATTTATTAAACAGGAGAATAACTGAAAAGCAGATGCCTAAATCGGGAGTGACTGAAGAGGTGCAGCCCAAATGGAAAAATAACTAGAGAAGCTTAAATTAGAGAATAACTTAAATGGAGCCTAAATGGGATAATTTAGGAGGAGCATAAATGGATGAATACCTAAAGAGATGGAGCCTAAATGGGAGAATTACTAAAGAGGAGGAGCCTAAATGGATGAATAACTAAATAGATGGGGCCTAAATGGGAGAAGAACTTGAGAAGCCTAAAGGGAAGAAAATTAAAAATAGGAGGAACCTAAATGGGCGAAAAACTAAAAAGGAGCCTAAATGGGAGAATAATTAGAGGTGGCGATTAAATGTGAGAAAACTACTGAGGTGGAGTCTAAAATGGAAGAGGGACTGAAGAGGTGCAGTGCAGCCTAAATGGGAACATAATAAGAGGAGCTTAATTGGAAAACAAAAAAATTATCTCAATGATATTAAACATCAGAATCATAACATGCATCACAACATTTAAGCATTCTTATTTTGCACACAGCTGTTGTGATTTTCTTTCCTAGCAATAAGGAAATTATTATATTTAAAATATTCTGTATCTCAAAATGGTGACTTGTACATCCATTACAGAAGAGCCTTCATATATAGAGAATATTATGTCAGTGCCTTTTACTATCAAGTTTATTAGGTGAGGCTTAGAAAACGAAGAATGGCGAGGCTCTGCCGAGCCATTCCTCGTTTTCGTGCCGAGCCTAATAAACTTGATAGTAAAAGGCACTGACGTAATATTCTATTTATCATGTAGATTATCCATATTTTCTGTAGGAATTACTATTATTACCTATTTCTCAGAATGGTACGCTTATCGAGGACGTCGCCATGTTGTTGATTTTTTGTTTGTTTTATGACGTCAGGCAAAGTTATGTGCATGACGTCAGATAACGTTACGTATAATAAACGCCGAGGGATTCCGCATTGATTTGCTTTATTGACCAGTGCCTAATTAAAGCAAAATTTAATAGGTCACCCCTTTATTAGGCAGAAAAGTGCATATCTGCATGATAAATAGTCATATCTTCTTGTTTATCATCAGTGAGTGAAGCTTTGAACATATGTGAACATTTTCCTTAAGGTATTTCAGCAAATGTTAACACTTTATTTTCCCTGTGGCTCTCTGTAGCGACAACCTTCAGAAACAGTTCCAAATGAGTTTTGTTTTCAAATCTGCCCGAATCTTGGATCGTGCAGAGCTAGAACGTGCATCTTCAAGTTGCCCTTCTGTGTGAAGGATTTATCGCAAAAATCACATTTAAATGGTTTCTCTCCAGTATGTGTCCTCATATGCCTGTTGAGATCCCAAGTACTGGGGAAGGTCTTGTGGCAAAAGTTGCAGGTATATATCCGCAAATTAGTCGGCATATTGTCTATAATGGCCGTGGCTATTCCGGGTTGAGGATTGTGCCGATACAATGGGCTCGGAACGGTTCCCATGGCATTATTGTCGATATCTGCAATATCAGAGAAAAGATTGATTACAAAATATATCTGTTATCCTGATCAAATCACAAATAAACATCTGCTACAATCTATATAAATCTTACATCTCAAGGATTCATGTCTTGAAAGAAAAGAGGATTCATGTCTTGAAAGAAAAGTAAATACTGTAATGGTGATACCAACACACAAGTTCATTTCCTTATTTATGAATTGCTCCGACACCATATAAGTTACAAGAACTAACAATCAACATCCATATGTTCACAATTAACATCTAGCATTAACATGTTGATGACAATAAAAGTAGATATAAAAGTCGAAAAAGGAAGTTTAGCATTCAAGGACCACAGGCAACCAACAACACGCACTGAAAGAATAATTACGAAGATGAATAAAACGCCAGATATCACGAAACAAATAATAAAGTTGACAAAATGGCGAGAAGCAAAAAAGGTAGCTGGCGGTTTAAACCAGGTTCTAGTGTGCACCAAACATAACATTCACATGTTGACATTTAACATCCATCATTTTATGTTGACATTTAACATCCATCATTTTATGTTGACATTTAACATCCATCATTTTATGTTGACAATTAATATCCATCATTTTATGTTGACAATTAACATCCAGCATTTTATGTTGACAATATGTTTTAAATTTGGAAAGCATAAGTGATAATTTAAATTACTGTTAATTTATGGTTATTTGGCCATGCTTTTGTAAGAAAAAGTTTCACTATTACTATTACTTAATGGACACTGCAAGCTGTACATACTTTGCAAATTAAAGATAGCCTGGGCTCACGCAGACTTTTTATAACATTAACACGCAGACTTTTTTATAACATTAAGAAGCCATTCTTACAATGGTCGACATGGTCATGCTTGATTAAATGCATCGATAAATAGGTGTGAACAAACAGTAGATTTCAGAGCATATTTTATCTTATTGGTAATTGTCTTATTGTTTGAATGTATTTTAAGTCATTTTTCGCATATTTTAGGCCATAATATGTGACGGTCAATATGTTTGTGGAAGAGGCAGACCCCTTTTTTCCGGGTAGAACCAGTACTGTATACCTCCTCCCATCTTTAATATTCCAAACTTTCTCCCAGTGGGATTCGAACCCACAGAAGTGAGGGTGAGGTTTACAACACAACGTCACTGATTGGTCCATAAATCCCACCCTTTTCCTAGACAAGTAGTGCCAGAGGATTAACAAAAGGAACCGTTGTAATACGCTAGCAGACAAGAAGTCAAAAGGGAAGCATTATACATGGATATGCATCAAGCAAATTCAACTTAATTTCTTAAGTGCAAGTTTTAAACCGGCACATCTGCCATAGTTTATGGAACACATCTGGTACAATTTCTTTGGTATACAATGTAATTTAGATTTACTTATCCCAAATATTGTTCTTAAACATTAGAAAACAGCTTCACCAATGCTGTATCAGCTTCACCAATGCTGTATCATGCTAGACAAATTGTATCAATAACAGATCCAGCTACCAAGTTTATTCAAAATTCTGACGAATATAAAATTAAGAATACTGTTTGGGGAAGCTGTGAGAATCATAGATTCTATGGGTTTCATATTCTGTACCTACCACAGAGCTATGAATCCACATGTTTGGAAAATAGGTAGAGAGTATGCTGAACAATTCATTTTGTTATTTCGGCGAGGTTTCCTAAGACGTTATAATGCAATGCTTGACCAAACAACCATAGTATTTCAATTTAATAAATTCAAAACCAAATTTCCGTGCATAAAAATTACATATAATAATAATATTCACTCGAAATAATCAAGCTGACCTTCGTGCAATTAATTTGTCGTATTTGACAAGTTTAGGCATGAATGTATTACTAAACTGAAATATGGTTGCTGTTTATGCAGACACTGTGCTATGTCAGAAACCAGGGTGTGTGCAGGAGGAAGGGCAAACATTAAGTCCATT
Source organism: Cyrtodaria siliqua (assembly GCA_037043455.1). NCBI lineage: Eukaryota > Metazoa > Mollusca > Bivalvia > Adapedonta > Hiatellidae > Cyrtodaria > Cyrtodaria siliqua. Next base: position 87,991 of record JAWPHD010009020.1, on the reverse strand, counting down.
TTACTAATAATATCAACAAACCTTTATTGTAATGTTCAAGATGTGTTCTCTTTTGATTTACTATGAAGATGTTTTGACTCGTGCTTGTTAAAGATATGTCTATTCATGTTGCATTTCTGTCTGCAGGTATGATCGCAATAGTCGCATTTAAATAACTTTTCTTCAGAATGCACGGACACATGGCGTCTTAGTTCCCATGCACTTGCAAAGGCTTTGTCACAGTCGTCGAAGTCACAGTAATACATCAGCGTCTTCATGGATTTAGATTTACTTCCTGGATATTGGTGTGGACTGTAAAGGGCATGCTGCGTAGCACTGCTGGCGTTGAAGCTGAACAGGCCTGAAACATGGACATGATTATGTTAGATCTTTTCTTAATGGCTGAACATCGACCTAATTATTTTTTATAAAGCATGAATCAGGCAATCTATGCTAACTAACCATAACACATTTATATTAAGAGTATTGTATAAGAACTTCCCTAAGCCTCGTCTGTCAGCTGGGGATGTAAACCGGCTGGCCCCGTGTATTGGAGTCTATCCACCATGCATGTTAAGAAACAAGTATCCTCCAAGGACGTCAAAAAATAAAGGAATCGATTCGCTAGAAGAAGTAGGGCAGGGTTTCACTATGTATCCTTCCTCTCTCTAGGGCCGCTCAAAATGATGAAAACGAATATGTGGATGAACCATTTAACAACAATTCAATTATTTCTTTCAGTTATAATATTTATGAAGTCAGTCCATTGGGAGAGTTTTAAGAATAATCATTTAAAACAGTCTAACTCGTTAGTTTTAGGAACATATCCTACTCATCTTTTGAGCATCAACTTGACAATTCAATCACATATCATTACGTGGTCCGAGTATTAACTTTCATACCCCATCCAACACCTTCTCCAAGAAGCAAAAACAGGGTTGGCTGGGGTATGAAATAAAACCTTAATTTCGCCTTTAAAAGTTTGCATATTGTAAAATTAAAACATTTAATAGGAAATATGACAAAAACACAAAAAATACTCAAATTTGACTTTTTGAATTCCAAGTGTGACCTTGACATTGGTTAGAGATGGTTAGGAATTTGAATGCGACACGTCGTCTTTTTTGCTGAGAATTTGTGCATAAGGAAATTTAAACTATTCATAAAGTTTTCACCAATGGTAAAAGTATAATGATTTAAATTTATGAAATAAGATGGCATATTTGAGGCACAGTAGTACTCCCTAAGCATTAATGACGACATAACTTCACAAAATAGTTCTGCTGAAAAGGTATTAGGAAGGTATCCAGACAAATGGAGTCAAAATAATAAATTCACACATCTCTAATTTGATAACTAATTATATTTTGCAAGAAACTTCTATATACAGCAAAGGCAATTAAAAAAGACACCATGTCAAAAAAATAAATTATATTTTACACATAATGATCAATTTTACAATGTGGCTGTTCCAACAGTATGAATTACAACTTTAAAAAACTATTTATTACAACTTTAAAAAACTATTTATAACTCAAAACGATGTATTTATATTACTTAATGTTTGAAAAACCGAGAGAACACACATAAGAATTGAATTTGATACATCAATCTTTCAATGGGGTATGAAAAACATTTGGTGAGTTTTAAGTATGTATAAATATATAACTCAAAAGTTATATTTTAAAGAATCCACTTTATTTAGGAAAGTTTGAAGAAAACATCCATTCAGTACTTGTTAACAAAAGTTGCATGTTTAAATGCCATATGTTTCTTCAATGTTGATTTACAATTGAGCTTACTGCTTAACAGCATCATGTTTCATATAAATTTTGATTTGCAACCCTTGACGTGTAATGTCTTAGCTACCACCATCATGTTTCATATAAATTTTGATTTGCAACCCTTGACGTGTAATGTTTTAGCCACCACCATCATGTTTCAAATAAATCTTGATTTGTAACCCTTGAGCTGTAGCTTTGTCTAAGCCAACGTCACTTTTCATATAAACCTTGATTTGCAACCCTTGACGTGTAGATGTTTTAGCCACCACCATCATGTTTCATATAAATTTTGATTTGCAACCCTTGACGTGTAGATGTTTTAGCCACTATCATGTTTCAAATAAATTTTGATTTGCAACCCTTGACGTGTAGATGTTTTAGCCACTACTGTCATGTTTCATATAAACCTTTATTTGTAACCCCTGAGATGTAGCTTTGTCTAAGCCACCGACATGTTTCATAAATCTGAATCTGTTTCTCATACAGAATAGCTTTCTTCTATATGTTTAATACATGTTGATCCATTTTCTGGGCAATGTAACTATCCCTTTAAGCCACCCATCATGTTTAATATTAATTTTAACCCACTACCATGTGCCTCCATCCTATTTCATAACCCTTGACGTGTAATGTCTTAGCCACAAACGTCCACAAAGATTAATATTTGTTTATCCATTTCCTGCACAATGCAGCTTTCTCTATCCGCCACAATCAGGTTTCATTGTTGTATCTGCTTTCCATTCACTATCTTTCTTTTCATAAAATATGATCTGTTTACCCTTCTGTATGTTTATACAGATTTGTTATTTATGGGGAAAATATTCATGCATTGTGGCTTTCTTTACAAGTGCAATCAAGTTTCATAAATGTTTATTAATTTTCCTGTGCCTTGTAGATTCATAAAATGCTGCCATCCGGTTTCATAAATGACAGATCCATTCCAGTGCACCGTTTCTTGTGAGTCACCATATTGCATCTGGCGGCAAAACCTTTATGGCACAGGTCGCACATATATGGTTTTTCCCCAGTATGTATGCGATAATGTCGTTTTAACTCCCAGTTCTGCGGAAAGCCCTTTCCGCAGACATCGCAGTCAAAGTTGGGCCGCATCACCAATGGCAATATTGGATTTTCTCGAGTATGGATATGATAATGTCGTTTTAACTCCCAGTTCTGCTTAAAGCGTTGTTCGCAGATATCACAAGCAAAACTGTACCGTGACATAAAGTCCTGAGCATCAATATTTGGTTGACTGAAGTCTGAAAACAAAGAAAAATATAAAAGGTTACAGTCAAAAATCATTTCAAATGAATTTCTAAATTATGCTACCTTCAATGTTTAACCCATTTCATTCTAGAACCTAAGTTGATAAAAGGTCCTGTATATCTGAACATTTTCACGCGTTTTGCTGCAGCAGCAGATTACATTTCAGTGATGTTGGAAAAATATTGATTACATGGTCATTTTTATAAATCACATAACAAAACTATATATCATTTTGTAGGTATTGAAATTCCTGACACAATGGTATAAGTAAACATGCAATATTCATGCAACAACTCATGCAATTAAAAAAACAACATAGGTAAACATGCGAAATGGGTCATGAAAATATGTCCTACCTCACTTTCAGTTGAAAATTTCTGTATGATATATTGACATTTGCTCCGGTAACCCAGGGAGTAGATTGTAGGGAATTTCAAGCCCTTGCTAGGAGTGTAATCAGCTTTAAATTCCATTGAATACTTCAAAAGTAATTTATTTTTTTTATAAACTTGGTCACATGATATTTTTTTCCATTTCAGAACTGGTTTCGGAGACAGATTTACCCGAATGTTCATTGAAGCAAATAAGTTGATTCTCATTCAAATAAATAACTCAAAATTTTAACCAAGAGTTGCTGTTGTCTTATTTACACCATAATAAAGATTATTTATATTCATTTACACAGTTTTAAAGTTATATTTTGTATGTTTGTATGTACCGCCAAATTAGGTTGAATCGGTCACGTGGCATTATCGAGTTGAAGGCGGTCTGTAAAAGACGCTTCTTCACCCGCCAGTAGTCATTTCTGCTGGGCAATCTCATGATCCCCATTAGAAAACATAAGCCAAGGAATGCCTTCAAGCAGGGAACATCAACAGGGGACCACTCTGGTGCGAACGGGGGTGGGGGATTTTTCGTCCTTTCCTGGGTGGCATATCGGTTGGTTTCAGTAACCAAATAATCCCATAGGTCATCACCCCAGATCAAACCAAAATAATCACGGGGAAAAGCTTCCTCTGGGTGCTGAACTGTTGCATCCCCCCTCACCTGTATACGGCCGTGTCTGGGGACGTTGAAAGTCATCCCGAACCCATCCACCTTGGAAACCTTCGAATTCCGAGATATCCGAATCATCAGAGTCCCAATCATCATCGAAAAATCCCTGATAGTCGGGGAAATTCAAACCGATTCCTTTGTTGTTGATGATCTCCGATGTTTTCCTCGACTGGATCGTCACTTTCTACGTCGAAATCATTCAAATCTGACACATTCCCCACATCTATATCGCTCCCGTCGCTTAGTGCTTCTTGGGCCTCCACCATTTTGTTCAAATCAAAAAGAAATCTTCGAAAAAACGATCAAAAACTACTTTTTTCAAGACTTTTTCAATTTTAAAAGATGCGGAAATGACTCGCAAATAATGCGCATGCGCTAGTAAAGTTTCACTTCCGTGCACAGAAAGTAATGACGTTTCATACACGTTTCTATGGGAGACGGGTTTTCAACAGAAAATTATACCGATAGATCGGTGTCCCGAATAGAAAGGGTAGTTACTGATGGATCGGTGTCCCGAATGAAATGGGTTAATAAACACACAGGCACGAAAATAAGATTCAATATCAGTACAGCACGTATCTCGCATTTTCTTACATGTTACAACGTATCAATTTTTTAAGTCCCTTATTTCCAGATTTACATTTACTCTTATTTACAGATTCAGTCCCTCAACTTAACAATCGGTATGTATGAGAAATGGGGTTTAAAGGGACACACGGAAAACTTGGGAGTTTTGATCAAACATCAAAATTATGAAAACTCAAAATTTTATTTAATGATAAACAAGCAGGTTTAAAGTCAAATGTCACTGAATTAATAAATCGAGAAAATCAATTTTCATATATTATTGGTGCAATACTATCAAAAGTCAGAAATATACAAAAACAAATCGCTTCATACGATACTTATTATTAAAATTAATGACTGAAATAATGCATATTATGTAGCAAAACTAACGGGACGCCGCAAGTTTTAAAAAAGATTGCCGTGTGTCCCTTTAACATCAATTTAAACAATATTTTAGTCATTATTTATCATGGTGTCTCCTTGTAGCAGTATTGTGCTACCACACTTGATTACCACCCCTTAGACACGTAGCGGGATACCACCCAGTCGCAGACAAACTCCCTCTACATCCAGCTGTGTTAAACTCTTATTAAAGGAAATAAATAATGGCAAAAGTCTGCTACAAAACCGTTTATCAAAACTCTATCCAGGATTTCAGGTCATAAAATAATGTATGTGTGCCAATAAAATGTATCGGTTTATTCACGGATTCTTAAAATAACCGCGATTGAATATGTTTAAAATTAATTATAAGCTGTTAACTATTAATTTCGCACTCCATTTTTGGGGTTTGGTCTCGCTGGTTAAAAATGTTTACATTGTGTCTATAGAGTTTGGATTCTCAAAATATGTAAGTTATATAATTATATACTTTGTTGTCATTAAGTTTAGAAACGGTGTAAATCTCATGTACATTTTGCCTGTTGATGGCGGGATAGGGACTGGAGTCAAAATCAGAATCAATATTACCTAAAACTGCACTGGAAAAATGCTAACAGCTTGTCAAGACATCTGGTGTCAAGGTCAGTAATTGTGACCTACAGACCTACTTTTGACAGGAATGGATTGTGGTTAAGATGTATCATTCTATGTGTAAAGTTTGAAGACTGTAAATAGTGCCTAAGAAACTGAGCTAAATGCCAAAGTTTTCGGACACAGACATACGCATTATTTTCTTTCCTTACATCTTTAAAATACTTCTTGGTTGTTGTTTGAATCGTGTTTTATGTCATTTTTAGCACAAGCCATATTATTCAGTTAATTTTTCTATGGTAGAGGCAGACCACCCCATTTTTCCTGGGTAGAACCAGTGTTGTATACATCCCGCCATCCGTAAGAATCAACACTTTCTCACTTGACAAGAAAATTAAAGAGTAATCATTAAAGGGCCATAACTCTGCTGTAAATCAATGCACCAGAACAGAGAGACAATATGAGCAACTAAGCGGACGGGTGAGAGGCGGGTGGGAGTGGGGAGCGGGGGGGCAACATATATGTGTAAGAATTGACTAAAACAACACAGAAATATGTAAAAAATATATATATATATAGAGTTTCAAGTCGGGGCGAGGGGAGGGGGGGGGGGGGGGGGGGGGGGGGTTTACCAAAACTTGATTTTTTTTTATATATTATATATAATATATGTGTAAGAATCGACCAAAACAACACAGAAATATGTAAAAAAAAAAAAAGTAAACAAAAGTTAAAAAAATAAAAAATGTAAACGGGTTGGGAGGGGAATGGGGGCTGGGGGTAAGCAGCCCTTAAGATAATGCTATAAGGAAGCTAATGGCAAAATATGATTGTGCTAGGGTAAGCATTGTAAGAGATATAGACTTGTAAACACAGCTTACACGCAAAATTTGATGTGAAATGGGACACATTTTATGGGCTATCATAATTTGGGTTCCATGGGAGCCCATGGGTTACAGGAACCAAAATTGCTTATGCAGCCCTTAAGATAATGCTATAAGGAAGGCCATGGCCAAATTTGGTTGTGCTAGGATAAGAAATGTAAGAGCTATAGACATGTAAACACAGCTTACACGCAAACCTGAATGTGGGACGCCGACGCCGACCCCGGGGTGATTACATAAGCTCTCTTATTCTTCGAATAGTCGAGCTAAAAAGTAGTCCAACTGGATATTTTACCTTAAAAAATATTTTCTGTATTTATGGATTCAGCAAAGTTGTTTCCAAAGTTGAATTAACAAAACTGGTCATTCCCCACAAATATCCATGCACATGGAACAAACATTCACGCTAGTTCCAAACCCACTTGCCCTGGACAACGGCATAAACAAAGGCATAATAATGCCTGTCACAATCAAATGCTGGGGAAACTAGTTCTGGTATCTTGAATAAGGAGCCAATGCTGGATTTCAATTAAAACTCAACTTATACATTTTGCATATACCTTTTATATTTATTTTACTTCTTTGTCAACAATAAGATAAACAGGTGAAAATTTATTTGCAAACAAAATTTTAAATAAATACAACAACTGAATTGTATTTTAAGGTGCATAAACATAAGAAAGGTTGTATAGCAGGGTTGGAAAATTGTTTGAAAGTGTAACTCTAAAACTTACTCGTCCTTAACAATATTCTACTCGTCCTTATATTTTGGTGATTTTCATAATGTTTATGAAGCTTGAAGTCTTAAATTTCATTTAAATGCTCATTTTATTCGAATTCTGTTTTATGGTAATAAAATGAGCATCCAGACGAATGTTGGTATTTGTTTAAAACCCGTGACCTAGACAACTGAGCGAATTCCGTCAAAACAAATATTAATTTCGTTCAAATATAAATGCGGCCAAATTTTATATGTATTTTTAAACAGTTAAACATTATTTTAATTTGAACGATCTTAGTTTATTCACACAATAAACGAAATATATGGATGTGTTAAAATCATAGCATTTACACTTTACACAGGGAACATACGAATACCGTCCTGGGTTATAAACATTTTACATCCGGGAAATCAATAATGGTCAGTTATTGTTCTGGTTGTCAAATTCGATAACTGTTAACTTACAAACCGAACGATTTTATTGGATTTTGGACGACTCACTGGATTGTGGACGATAAAAATTCTACTCGTCCGGCATGACGACTGAATGTAAATATTTACTCGTCCTGAACCAATAGTTACTCATCATGGCGAGCGGACGTGTGGCATTTTCCAACCCTGTATAGCCCCAAGCTGGAATGAACATGCCAGGCTCATCCTTTACACTGAGATAAAGTATGGAGAATGGGCCTAGAACCTTCTAACCTGCAGAACTGCGGAGTTGCTGTTCTATAATAGATACTCCATTTACAATGGAGCCACGTTCCAACATTTATACACGTCGAGTCATGATAAAGACCTTTAATGAACACGACACAAAAAATAAGCATGTGGTTGAGGGGCCGCTAGCTGGATTTGCAGTGGTCCTATGCTTTACCGTGTAACCACACGAGGCAAATTATATAATAACAGTTTTCTTCGCTTCCTACATACTATTTCATCACAATTAACATATTTGTAACATATATATTTATATTTACACATGTATACAAGTTTATGATATCTACAATGCATTTGATTTATCTGTATTTTAAAGCTTTTGTACATCATATTTTGAATTATTTGCTTATTTTTAAACTTTATGTATACCCCTATTATATAACTGTATGTGTTAAAGGGACTAGAGATGAGCTGGAGGAGAGACTGGCATCACTCCAAATACAAAAGAAAATCCTCAGATAAGGTGCCTCAGTTTCATCTGAAATATTCACATGCATTTAATTGAGCCGTACTTTACTTTCAATTATTGTTTATGAAATCTTTGGTCTGAAAAATTTGAATCTGCTACTTTTTGCTGTTAAATGATAAATGTTAATTCAAACGAGGTTTATATTACTAGCAGGTTTACATATCATTCACTAAATGTTTACATCAATCACAAAACAAGAATTTATCCGAACCTTAAAAAAACACATGAATTAATGTGTTCTATGGTTTCACGGTCCTTAAATGATTTGACAAAAAAAAAAAACTGTAAACAATATTAAAAGAAAAAGAATGATTTGACGAAAAAAATAACTGTAAACAATATTTAAAGAAAAAGGAACCTTGAATGCTTTCTAGTGACCCTTCTACTAAATTGTTATGATGTAAAATGTAATCAGTTTTACGTAAAAATGTCAGAATTAAGATTTGAAAAGAGGGCTACCCTAATTTAGCTATTATATTTTTAAAGTTCTACGGTATCAAGGTATGCACATATTGTGTATCCTGTATTTGTTAGTAACTGGTATAAGATTCAATGAGTGACCATTTCTAGAAACAATAATGTACAATCATCAGATTAAAAATTAATGAATTGTATAACCTTCAACGTAATGAAAACTGCATTTATGGAGACTAGGGGAGATGAATTTAAAGGATCATAAGGAAATTATCAACATTCTGCATTATTATGAAATATCCTTTATGATAAATATACTTATTGTTTTCAATTATTTGATTATATGTACTCAAAGTCATCACATCTATAAAATAATTATCATATTTTAGCAGATACATACTGCTTTATAGATTGGACACTACCGTGATACCATAGAACCCTTAATATCATAGGAAGCCAGTATACTAAAGCCATACTTTAAAATGAAGTTGTTTGCGGTTTCCCAACAAACAATTTCATAAGTGGGTTAAGTGGGTACACCTTAAGAATTCAAAAACAGTACGTGGTCCGAGTATTAAATTTCATACCCCATCCAACCCCTTCTCCATGAAGCAAAAACGGGGTTGGCTGGGGTATGAAATCAAACCTTAATTTCGGCTTAAAAAATTGCATATTGTAAAATTAAAACATTGAATAGGTGATTTTAAACAGGTTACCACATTTTGTCAGTAACAAATAGTGTTTTAAAATTCCTTTATTGTCGATATATCCGTTATAAATTCCTGCTAATATTAGCTTTCCCATCGCTTGATGGAATTAAGGCGGGACCACGTAATGAATATACTTAACAATAATTAAATCGGACGGAAGTAAAACTGAAACACATTATGATGGTGTCATTCATATTTGGATCAGATCAGATCACCTCAAGTCCCTTTGACCATAAATAAACCCCCATCCATCTACATTACCACTGGTCCTGTACGTTTACATTAAAATGTCTACCCAATTACACCTGATCCAGTATCAATGACATTTACATCTTTCCACTGGAATAAAACCTTGTTCATCAAATATAATTTTCAGTCGATGACATGTAGTTTTTATTTAATGACATATTTCATTCTCAATTCGTCAGTATCAGTTTTTCCCCATCAAATCAATAAAGTTTACTTTTATTTAAACAGACACTATATATATAGTCAGTTATCATTCAAATTGACACTATTTCCAAACCAAAAAAGACACCATTTGTAATTTAAATCAACACTATTTCCTATTTGAAGTTCTAACAAAACTGAAAAGAGACAAACAACATTTTTACCAACCGTTTATACAATTTACCAGATTTATTGATATCGAGGTATTTACTCAAGTAAGCTATTTTTAAATTTTGAGCTGTACTTTATTAGAAATAATTACTTTTTAAGCATGCTCAGATTCAAATGTCTTAGTTCATGAGCCTTTACGTGACACTTCTGTGCGCTTCTAAAATCACACATGGAACACATGAATGGTTTCTCCCCAGTATGTGATCTCATGTGTCGTTTCAGTTGCCAATTTTCTGGAAAACTTTTTTCACAGAAGCAACAAGCATGCTGACGTTTTTTCTCGCTTTCATCTCCATAGAAAGGACTTTGAATAGAGCCTTGACCTTGGTACCCTTGACCTTCCATGGCTGCCATGGTGAACAGATGAAATTCTGACCCGGAATCTGGAAGGATATAATATATAAGTTTTTGAAACAAGTCAGCAAAGTTTTGTGGTTAAAAAACATCGTTTTTGTATGGCTAAATATAGTGCAGGTTAAAAGCAGTGTCAGAATTCCACATACAAAAAAAGATAATACATTTTTTTCTTCAGGAATTGTCAAGCCTAACAAGGAAGATAAAGTTGCATAATACTTCTGGTGGCTTCAGCTTCATTCTAATCGTATTAGGTTCCAAGAAATAATACTCTAGTTTCCCATATACATGCTAAAATTAGTGTTTTAGTGTCAACTAATAGGACAAAGAGATGGCGAGCAAAGCTTGATAACCAGGCATACAGTTTTGCACTATTTGGTACCACTTTTACTTTACTATATAAATGTAGAGAAGTGCACAAAATAACAACAGGGAACCAGTTTAACATTGTTAAACATTGTTGGACATTGTGCGTGACTTACAATCAAAGTCAGTGAGTCAATATATTGTATTAGTCTTTCATCATGTGTTACATACTCGATGCCATTAGCATGAACATTAAAATAAAACAGAACAAGCATATATTTTTTATCACCAAATAATGTCACCAAATACACTAATTTCTCCATATTCTCAAAAAACTGAATTGAACTGAATGATATTAGCTCGTTAACCCACTATAGGTTATGAATCGCCCCAGAGAGCGTAATGATACAAAGAAATCCAGGAACCTGCCTTCCTCGATCTTACTTACAAATACTTTTCTACGTTCTTTAACGTGCTTGGAGGATAGACTCCGATCCAAGGGACTGCAAGATTTACCTCCCCATTTGGCAGATGAGGTGATGGGAAAGTGCTTTGCCCAAGAACACACCGATGAAACTCGGTGGCGTCAGTGAGGTTTGAATCCGAGTCTTCCGGTTTCAAGTCCACCGGCTATCCACTCGACCACGCCAGCCATCTATATTCTTACAAAAAAACAAGACTGCATCCTTCTCTTGATCAAGGGGCGTCCGTGGCCGAGTGGTAAGAGTCTCTGACTTGCAATCACTTGCCCCTCACCGCTGTAGGTTCAATAGGGGCCTAGGAATCTTTATGTGAGGAAGCTATCCAGCTGGCTTGCGGAACGTCGGTGGTTCTACCCAGGTGCTTGCCCGTGCACGAAAATTGCCCGGAGAGGCACCTGGGCTCTTCCTCCACCAGTAGAAGCTGGAAAGTCGCCATATGACCTTAGCTGTTGGTGCGACTATAAAATCCAATTCAATTCAATTCTCTTGATCAAAATTGTCGGACTCGGACATCATGCATGGGTAGGGTACTCGTTTACCTTATAACAGTGAAATAAATATAAACATCCATGATATGTCAAAAAGGAAGTGTACACATCTATTTTTGTAAATTTTCACACTTTTCAATGAATAGTTCCTTCACTAGCAGCTTTTGAGTTCCTCAAAGTCAAAAGAAAGCAAAACCAAAATTGCAAAATGCATGAAGTTGAATGGGAAAAAACAAGACAACAGTCACGTAGTTATGTTTTCTGGAACTTCTCATGAATGTCAAACTTCTAACTTCTTCTAAAACATAAAGTTATATGTCTGAACACATTAATGATGTATAGGTTGAAGGTTGTGCATTATTGGTAACAAGGTTGATTACGCAAATTTGAGTGCACACTTCCTTTATAAACAACCAGGATATGTGAGATATGGACGTACATACTGAATAAACCAAAACCAGACTGATACATTGTTTATTTATTGTTTATGAAACTGTTTGGTCTGAAAAACATGTGAGTTATTGTCAAACATGGGAGTTTTTGTCTTAGAAATCACAATTAATAAATCATATGGAACTAAAAGGCACATGCCAGTTATTGTCAAACATGGAGTTTTTGTCCTAGAAAGCACAATAAATCCCTATGTGGCTTTGAAAAGATCACTGACCACTTCTAGACAAATCATTCACTCATATCTTCTAGAATAATCTTCAATGGCCCTTTCAATATAAACCCTTCACTGATCTCTTTTGGATAAACCTTTATCTGACCCTGTCTAGATTAACCTTTCAATGACACTTCCTAAATAAACTCTTCAAAGAACCCTTCTAGATCAACCCTTCACTGACACCTTTGTTCACAGAACACACAAATATAAAATGTACTGCCAGAGTGTTTTTTTTTAAAAAGCTACTTCACATTTGTTTGCTTTACACAATAAATCATCCTTACTGTTTTTTCTTGTAAAGGCAGGAACTAAAATGCAACACAAAACAGACGAAAGTAACTTACAGAATTACACAATCCAATAGATAGAAAGAATAAAACCTTGCCAACTAATTGTGTCTCATGAATACTATGCTTATGCATAAAACTGTTAGCTTGCAGGGCCAAATGGTTTATTCACAGTATACTAGGTATTGTGAACAAAGAAATCGTATGTCAACGACTAAAAAGTCTGCATATCGTTTTACTGAGTGTAAGTTTCAAATGTTTCAACTGACGGCTGCAGACATCGGGTCATTTAATGCAAATTTAACGATAATTATACACACTTATAATCAACAGAAAGTCTGTATCATATCCATTAATTTTATAAAAATATACAGTCATATTGTGGCTTAAAATTCAGTTGTATACCATACTAAACTCAGCGGACAAATTCCTCTCACTTTCAATCACAACATGGCTTTCCACCTTTGAATATGCATCACCAAAACTGTTCACTGTTTATCTCTTTACTTGCTACTATTTTATGTCAGGATATGGATGGGCATTTTGTGGCCCCTTCTGGCACAGGGTACACACATCGATCGAAATATGCCAGTTTATCTGGGGGGTTTTGTAACGCCCAAAATAAAAACCTGTTTGTTTCACTGAACTTGCCCAAAACAATAAAACACGACCCACTCAACTCTTTTAGACTTATGGTGATATTATTTCAGTAAACAAAATTAAAAAAAAAATGTCTTTTTCTTTTATACTCAGTTGTTGTGATAATTTAGGTGGTTTGGATATTTCATAAGCCACTTAAAACTCTTAAAGGGACACTGTCCGTAAGTAAGCAGATATTGAGCATTACCAAATAACTTTTATTCAGTGAAATGTATACATGAAAACATGAGGATAGACCCTAAGAAGTATGTAGGAATACATTTGTGACTTTGAAAAAAAAAAAGTTTTAATTATATGTAAATAAAGTGGCACCCACAATATTTACCTTTTCTGCGATCACGTGACTTCCATTAGGTTTTCACCACAGTATGTATTGCGAAATATGTATAGCCCGCTTAGCTCAGACGGGAGCATTGTCGACCACTTTACGCTCAAGCACACTATTATTACGGCGAGTGTAATTTTAGTTTGGGCTGCGAGTTCAAACGCACAAAGCGGATTTACTTTTTTTTGTACCGCGATTGAATTCCGTTAAACAATCTTGCTTTTAATTAGTAAATATTCAATAATGTTTAGTGTGTAATGTTTGCAAACATAATTATTGTGTGTTTTATAAGCTAAAAGTTACGGACAATGTCCCTTTAATCTTTAATATATACAAATATACACTTGGCATTTTTCCATTAAAAATGTGTCACAATTTTGTTCACTGGTTATCTTTTTCTTTGTAATGAGTTAAGAAATGGGCCTTCAGAGAACCCTTCTGGTTAAACCGTCTGTCACAGAGGTCGCAAGAGTATGGTTTTTCTCCAGTATGTATCATAAAGTGCCTCTTCAACTGCCAAGTTCCCGGGAAGACTTTCCCGCACACCTCACATCTCTGTAGCCTAACTGAATTGCTCGTGTCCTGGTCCCCACCCACTGGTATGGGACCCCCAACTGGAAAATGGTTGAACTGATCTAAGGCCTGCATAGATGCTGTTAAGGGATCTGATTGCATAAACGATGCCGCCAGTGCCTCAGAATGTATCATAGATGCTGTCGCCGACGACATCGGTAATGGAATGGACTGTGGGCGCATTCCTGAAAATCACAAAAAAAAGTAAAATTAATTCTAATTTACCAACATCTGAAATTGTCACTGATTGATTACTATCAACGCCTGAAATTTACTCAAACAAATTCTCATTTAAACAGTTAAAAGGTTTTTAACTGAGATACAGACATTTCTCAGATTGTCTCAGTGAAACTAGATATATGTCCATAGGACACGGATGTCCCCACTAAGGTCACTATGCCATAGCATTTTGATAATGAACATAAACACTGATAAACAAGTTCAAGAACCGAATGGATAAAGTTATAGATGAAAGCTCGTTTTTATGCCTCTATTTTGATTAAGTCAAGGGCCATAACTTTGTGGTTCTTGGTCCAAAATAAAAACATCTACACTTGCTGGTTAACATTCCTGTAAAGTTTGTGGTAACCATGAGTTAAAATTAATAGTAATGGAGTAGGGCGCGACACAAGTTGTTCAGCCGTTAGTTTGACTAAGTCAAGAGCCACAACACTGTGGTTCTTGGTCCAAAATAAAAATTAAAACCCAGGTGAGCATCTTCACTTGCTGGTAAACATTCATGTAGTTTCACGACTGTGGGTTAATTAGTTATAAATCCTTCATATTAAATGAAAAATTGGAAATAACACGACACTACAAGCTTAATGGAAGAAAACAACATGACTACAGACACACTCCAATGAATCAGTGGAACACCACATGACTATAGACCCAATGCAATAATTGTGGAATACAACAACATGACTACAGAACCACTGCCATACATCAGTGAAACACAACAACATGACTATAGACTCAGTTCAATAAATCAGTGCAACACAACATGACTACAGACCCAATGCAATAAATTAGAGCAACACAACAACATGACTATAGACCCAGTTCAATAAATCAGTGAAATACATCAACATAACTATAGACCAAGTTCAAATAAATCAGAGGAAAATGACAACATGACTACAGACCCAATGGAATAAATCAGGAACACAACAACATGACTATAGACCCAAGTGCAACACAACATGACTACAGACCTAATGCAATAAATTAGAGGAACACAACAACATGACTATAGACCCAGTTCAATAAATCAGTGAAACACATCAACATGACTAAAGACCCAGTTCAATTAAATCAGAGGAACATATTAACATGACTACAGACCCAATGCAATAAATAAATCAGTGAAACACAACAACATCACTATATACCCAGTTCAATAAATCAGAGGAACACAACAACAGGACTACAGACCCAGTTTAATAAATCAGTGAAAGACAACAACATGACTATAGACCCAATGCAATAAATCAGGAACACAACATGACTACAGACCCAATGCAATAAATCAGGAACATAACAACATGACTACAGACCCAATGCAATACATCAGGAACATAACAACATGACTTTAGAACCAGAGCAATAAATCAGTGGAACACAACAACATGACTTTAGAGCCAATGCAATAAATCAGAGGAACACAACAACAGGACTACAGACCCAATGCAAGAAATCAGTGAAAGACAAAAACATGACTATAGACCAAGTTCAATAAATCAGAGGAACACAACAAGATGACTACAGACCCAGTTCAATAAATCAGAGGAACACAACAACAGGACTACAGATCCAGTTCAATAAACCCGTGAGACAACAACATGATTATAGACCCAGTTCAATAAATCAGAGGAACACAACAACAGGACTACAGACCCAGTTCAATAAATCAGTGAAAGACAACAACATGACTATAGACCCAGTTCAATAAATCAGAGGAACACAACAACAGGACTACAGACCCAGTTCAATAAATCAGTGAAAGACAACAACATGACTATAGACCCAGTTCAAATAAATCAGAGGAACATAACACCCAGTTCAATAAATTAGAGGAACACAACAATATGACTATACTCAGTGCAATACATCCATGAAACACAAAATGACTTAGACTCAGTTCAATAAATCTGTGAACACAACAAGAATACAGACCCAATACAATAAATCAAGGAACATAACAACATGACTACAGACTCAGGGCAATAAATCCATGTAACACAACAACATGACGATAGACCAAGTGGAATACAACAACATGACTATAGACAAATCCATTAACACAACATGACTATAGACCAAGTTCAATAAATCAGTGGAACACAACAACAGCTACAGACCCAGTTCAATAAATCAGTGAAAGACAACAACATGACTATAGACCCAATGCAATAAATCAGGAACACAACAACATGACTCAGACCCAATGCAATAAATCAGGAACACAACAACAGGACTTTAGAACCAGCGCAATAAATCAGAGGAACACAACAAAACAGGACTACAGACCCAATGCAAGAAATCAGTGAAAGACATCAACATGACTATAGACTCGGTTCAATAAATCAGAGGAACACAACAACAGGACTACAGACCCAGTTCAATAAATCAGTGAAACACAAGAACATGACTTTTGACCCAGTTCAATAAATCAGTGAAACACAAAAACAGGACCATAGACCCAGTTCAATAAATTAAAGGAACACAACAACATGACTTTAGACACAGTTCAATAAATTAGAGGAACATAACAACAGGACTACAGACCCAGTTCAATAAATCAGTGAAAGACAACCTGACTATAGACCCAATGCAATAAATCAGGAACACAACAACATGACTCAGACCCAATGCCATAAATCAGGAACACAACAACATGACTTTAGAACCAGAGCAATAAATCAGTGGAACACAACAGGACTTTAGAACCAGCGCAATAAATCAGAGGAACACAACAAAACAGGACTACAGACCCAATGCAAGAAATCAGTGAAAGACAACAACATGACCATAGACCCGGTTCAATAAATCAGAGGAACACAACAACAGGACTACAGACCCAATAAATCAGTGAAACACAAGAACATCTTTTGACCCAGTCCAATAAATCAGTGAAACACAACAACAGGACCATAGACCCAGTTCAATAAATTGGAGGAACACAACAACATGACTTTAGACCCAGTTCAATAAATTAGAGGAACATAACAACAGGACTACAGACCCAGTTGAATAAATCAGTGGAACACAACATGACTATAGACCCAATGCAATAAATCAGGAACACAACAACATGATTTTAGAACCAGCGCAATAAATCAGTGGAACACAACAATATGACTATAGACCGAGTGTAATAAATCAAAGTAACACAACAACATGACTATACTCAGTGCAATAAATCCATGAAACACAACATGACTATAGACCCAGTTCAATAAATCTGTGGAAAACAACAAGACTACAGACCCAATGCAATAAATCCATTAACACAACATGACTATAGACCAAGTTCAATAAATCAGTGGAACACAATATGACTACAGACCCAATGCAATAAATCAGAGGTCACAACAACATGACTACAGACTCAGTGCAATAACTGCATTAACACAACATGACTAAAGACCAAGTTCAATAAATCAGTGGAACACAATATGACTACAGACCCAATGCAATAAATCAGAGAACACAGCAACATGACTATAGACTCAGTGCAATAAATCAATGAAACACAACAAGACTATAGACCTAGTGCAATAAATCGATGAAACAACATGGCTATAGACCCTGTTCAATAAATTAATGGAACACAAAAGACTAGACCCAATGCAATAAATCAGTGAAATATAACAACGTGACTACAACAAAACTATAGGCTCAGTGCAATAAATCTGTGGAAAACAACATGACTACAGACCCAGTGCAATAAATCAAGAAACATAAAAACACGACTACAGACCCAGTGCAATAAATCTGTGGATCACAACATGACAACAGAACCAGTGCAATAAATCTGTGGAACTTAACATTACTAGAGACCCAGTGCAATAATTGAAACACAGCAACAAAATTCAATGGCAACAAGTAACTATACATGTCCAATAAATCAGTGGAACACAACCTGTCTACAGACCCCGTGCAATTACTCAGTATAACACTGCCTAACTAAAGGCGCGCAATAATATATCAGTAAAACACAACATGCCCCTCTGCAATCAATATATCAAACACAACATGCCCCTCTGTCATCAATATATCAAACACACCATGCCCCTCTGTCATAAAGACATCAAACACAACATGCCCCTCTGTCATCAATACATCAAACACAACATGCCCCTCTGTCATCAATACATCAAACACAACATGCCCCTCTGTCATCAATATATCAAACACAACATGCGCCTCTGTCATCAATATATCAAACACAACATGCTCCTCTGCAATCAATATATCAAACACAACATGCCCCTCTGTCATCAATACATCAAACACGACATGCCCCTCTGTCATCAATATATGAAACTCAACATGCCCTACCCTCTGTCATCAATATATTAAACACAACATGCCCCTCTGCAATCAAAATATCAAACACAACATGCCCCTCTGCAATCAATATATCAAACACAACATGCCCCTCTGTCATCAATATATCAAACACAACATGCCCCTCCGTCATCAATATATCGAACACAACATGCCCCTCTGTCATCAATATATCAAACACAACATGCCCCTCTGTCAATAATATATCGAACACAACATGCCCCTCTGTCATCAATATATCAAACACAACATGCCACTCTGTCATCAATATATCAAACACAACAGTCCCCTCTGTCGTCAATATATCAAACACAACATGCCCCTCTGTCGTCAATATATCGAACACAACATGCCCCTCTGTCGTCAATATATCGAACACAACATGCCCCTCTGTCATCAATATATCGAACACAACATGCCCCTCTGTCATCAATATATCCAACACAACATGCCCCTCTGTCATCAATATATCAAACACAATATGCACCTCTGTCATCAATATATCAAACACAAAATGCCCCTCTGTCATCAATATATCAAACACAACATGCCCCTCTGTCATCAATATATCAAACACAACATGCCCCTCTGTCATCAATATATCAAACACAACATGCTCCTTTGCAATCAATATAACAAACACAACATGCCCCTCTGTCATCAATATATCACACAACATGCCCCTCTGTCATCAATATATTGAACACAACATGCCCCTCTGTCATCAATACATCAAACACAACATGCCCCTCTGTCATCAATACAACAAACACAACATGCCCCTCTGTCATCAATATATCAAACACAACATGCCCCTCTCATCAATATATCACACAACATGCCCCTCTCATCAATATATCACACAACATGCCCCTCTGTCATCAATATATCAAACAAAACATGCCCCTCTGCAATCAATTTATCAAACACAACATGCCCCTTTGTCATCAATATATCAAACACAACATGCCCCTCTGTCATCAATATATCGAACACAACATGCCCCTCTGTCATCAATATATCAAACACAACATGCCCCTCTCATCAATATATCACACAACATGCCCCTCTCATCAATATATCACACAACATGCCCTTTTGCAATCAATATATCAAACACAACATGCCCCTCTGTCATCAATATATCAAACACAACATGCCCCTCTCATCAATATATCACACAACATGCCCCTCTCATCAATATATCACACAACATGCCCCTCTGTCATCAATATATCAAACACAACATGCCCCTCTCATCAATATATCACACAACATGCCCCTCTCATCAATATATCACACAACAAGCCCCTCTGTCATCAATATATCAAACACAACATGCCCCTCTGCAATCAATATATCAAACACAACATGCCCCTCTGTCATCAATATATCAAACACAACATGCCCCTCTGTCAGGCCAAAAATAAAATTATGTTTGTTTCCCCTTCCCGACCCATGCAAAAAAGGGTTGGGTAGGTAGGTAGGTAAAATAATTTTTTTATTTCATTTCTTTTATTTGAGATCAAAACTGGAATACATGCTACCTATAAGACATATATTTAAGACAAAAAAAAAAAAAAAATTCGCCAGTGTCGAAAAAATAATTAGGGTTGCGGCAATTTCAGTGTGTCGGTCGGGAAGGGGAAACAAACATAATTTTATTTTTGGCCCCATCAATATATCACATAACAGGCCCCTCTGTCATCAATATATCAAACACAAAATGCCTCTCTGCAATCAATATATCAAACACAACATGCCCCTCTGTCATCAATATATCAAACACAACATGCTCCTCTCATCAATATATCACACAACATGCCCCTCTGTCATCAATATATCAAACACAACATGCACCTTTGTCATCAATATATCAAACACAACATGCCCCTCTCATCAATATATCACGCAACATGCCCCTCTCATCAATATATCAAACACAACATGCCCCTCTCATCAATATATCAAACACAACATGCCCCTCTGTCATCAATATATCAAACACAACATGCCCCTCTGTCATCAATATATCAAACACAACATGCTCCTCTCATCAATATATCACACAACATGCCCCTCTGTCATCAATATATCAAACACAACATGCACCTCTGTCATCAATATATCAAACACAACATGCCCCTCTCATCAATATATCACGCAACATGCCCCTCTCATCAATATATCAAACACAACATGCCCCTCTCATCAATATATCACACAACATGCCCCTCTGTCATCAATATATCAAACACAACATGCCCCTCTGCAATCAATATATCAAACACAACATGACTACCGCACCACTAAAATAAATCAATCAAAAACAAAGACTAAAGACCCAATACAATATATCAAACACAACATGACAAGACTTAAATCAAGCACAGCACAAACTATAGGCCCACCACAATATTAGCAGAACACTACAGAACAACAGGCCCATTACAATAAATTAATCAAACATCATAACATAACTATAAGCCAATGGCAATTATATATTAGTGAAACCCAATAGAACTACACGTTTTTCCAAATTTCAGGCTCTCGATCATAAAGCATCACAAAAAAGGGCAGGGCACGAAAATTCCACTCGTCCACTCGCTATGATGAGTGCTCATTGATGCAGGACGAGTAGAATTCAGATAAATTCTTTGAACAATTTATCAATATGGCCGTTCAAATATTGCCTAGGACGAGTAACTCAGAAACAAATTTTCTTGCCCTGAAGGGGGATGTTTAAACAATTTATTGATACTGCACATTTATTATAATGTTTTTTCCATACCACTTACATCTAAGAGGTTGCATGATTTAACAATGTCGTACTACCAGTCAGGATATATACTATACATGTAGGTTTAATGATACCCTAATATTCTGTAAATAAATATTTTCAACAATGAATAAGTATTCATTTTTTCAAGATCTGAATATTTTGAATTCTACTGGATACATGTATATCGATTTTTTAACGTTTCCATTAAAATCTGAAAAATATGAAGATTCTTCTAACATTTAATGCTGACTTAAATTGTCTTCTCTAGTTTTCCGCAGCTTTTTGCGTGCCGGCAGCCTCATTGTCAGAACCCATAAGAATCCTAATTCCATGAAAAACACACAGTATGTCATGAAAATTGTGTGAATTTTCATATTCCTCACTGTGAATTTGTTAAAACCTTACAAATATTAAAATCAATAAATCATTTTTAATTGAATGTTGTTTAACGGCTCATCAACACAGTATAGGTTTTTAAATCTAATACATGAAAAAGTAACTAATTATTACCAAAGGAAGTGTTAAAAATATAAACTTCATAAAAGTCACAACCATTGGCGCATGGACCAGAATACTTGACCAGCCTTGAACCTTGATGCATGGACAACTTTGGAGTCTCCCAATACTTGACAAACATTGAATCTGTTTTGTAACAGTATCTTCTTTTTTGTTTTAAGTCAACTATTTCTCCATAGCAGAGCACATTATAAAGGAAATACTACATTGAGAAACTTGTGTCAACAGCAGCTACAGTTTCCTTTTTTATTCACAATATCCTCCATTATTCACAATGTCCTCCATTATTCACAATGTCCTCTGTTATTTACAGTGTCCTCCATTATTCACAGTGTCCTCCGTTATTCAAAATGTCCTCCTTAATTCATAGTGTCCAAACATAGAACATTCAAGACAATCTGCAGGCAGTACGTGCCATGCTCCTGACACAAATAACAAAGTCAAAGAAATTAGGATTTTTGTTCACAAGCACGAATTATTATATAATCAGTTGAGCTACTACAATTCTCATATGCCCGACTAAATAAAATTTCTAGATTTTACTAGCCCGAATTAAAATTTACTAGTTTTTCACCTTCGGGCTAGTGTTAAATTTTAACCACTGATAACACAAATGAAAATAATTCAAAACTAATTTTCCAAAGCATGAGTTCTTAAATGAACATTCAAGTTACTCCTCTGTGTGAAGTGCCTCTGACACAACTGACACTGGAATGGTTTTGCCCCAGTGTGAATACGCAGGTGTATTTTCATGTGGCACATGAACTGGAAGCCGCGCCCACAGAATGGACACTGGTGGCGTAATGCTGATCCCCCAACATGTGACTCTGAGGATTCTGTGCCCATCTGTGAATCTGAAACAAACAAAAACTATAAGTACTCTAAAATCTTGATATGGTGGGGCCTGTACTGTCTACGGGTTCATTCTGAAAGAGAATAAAACAAATATGT
This sequence comes from Cyrtodaria siliqua, assembly GCA_037043455.1. NCBI lineage: Eukaryota > Metazoa > Mollusca > Bivalvia > Adapedonta > Hiatellidae > Cyrtodaria > Cyrtodaria siliqua. Next base: position 64,865 of record JAWPHD010009020.1, on the reverse strand, counting down.
TTAATCATATTTTTATAGGTACGCTTAACACAGAACCGAAATCAGCAAAAACAAAAATCAACATGTACATCGAACGAAAGGGTTTCATCCGGATTTTTTTCTAAAACTTTCCTCATGATCATTCAATCTTCATGTGTCTTCAATCCCGTTTTATATAATTTGACAATTACATTTTCTCCATATGCTTCAATGACTTTACAATATATACATTCTCTAATGCAGTCTCTAATGCCTTTTAATGCATCTCTTCAGTTAAATACGAAACTCACTAAGACAATACCAAATGGTGTCGTGATCAAACCAAAGTATTAAATTACTTACAGTTAATGACTAGTATCGGTGAAATTCTTATTGCTCAATCTATGGATATCAGCAGTTCTGATTGGTTGCTGCATCCCTCATGCAAACAATATTCTTTTCGGTCAATCTATGGATATCAACAGTTCTGATTGGTTGCTGCATCCCTCATGCAAACAATAGTTGCATTGGTCAATATATGGATATCAGCAGTTCCGATTGGTTGCTGCATCCCTCATGCAAACAATAGTTGCATTGGTCAATCTATGGATATCAGCAGCTCTGATTGGTTGCTTTAGTACTAATGCAAACACTTTTCCTATTGGCCAATCTAAGGATATCAGTAGCTTTGCATCACTCAATATTTCTACTGGTCAATCTATTTCTTCCAGTAACTGTAATATACTGCTGCATCACTCATATAAACAGTATTCTTAATGGTCAATCTATGTATCAGACGCTCTGACTGGCTGCAGAATAACTCTTCCAAATAATATTCCTTTGACTTTATCTAGAACAATGAAACAATCACATACCATTAACATATATGGTAACTATATTTATACTTTTTCTACCGCAATTATTTAAAACTTAAACCAAAACTTTTTGTTTCAACTATTTCAAAATCTCCATTGCTTGTTTCAGCAATGGCATTGTAAAACATTGTAAAACAATCAGTTCAACCATCATGTATTCATGTATATACATATTAAACATTTTCAATACAGCTCAACAATCAACATCTCTTCAAACAATTATTTTCTCATATATTTCTATCTTCACACAATATTTCTGCTAATACGTTGTCAAGCATATTCTTCAAATTTGTGGCTTTGACACATATATATATATCAACATGTTGCAGCTCCAATTGCAGCTATAACATATCCTTTTAGATGTCGTTACATTTTCTTTATACATATCTAGTGATGCCATATGCTATTTTATGTCAGTCTAACGACTAAGAAATATTTGTTTTTCATCTGTCTCATTCCATGGCCATGTGGTAACAGATGTAAATCCAGCTATGTTCACACCTATAGAGAGGCCAGTTAACTATAGTATGTTCCCTCTGAAATATATGGGAGAGATTATGCTTGGTGGGGTGGGCGGTGTGGGGAGGGGGATTGGGATTTTGTCTGTACACTTCCTTCTGATAAACATGAAAATTAAGCAAAGCAACACAATTACCTTAACTATGAAGTTTGTAAAACAACGGCCGGCCCACACTTAGATGAGTGAACTTCTGGTGCCTATTAAATTTTGCCTAAAACATAATATTATCATGTACTCTTTTGAATAGTGGTCAACTTTTGGTGGATTGTTTTAACTAGCCAACCGAACAGTTGTGTTTTGCAAAGCGATTTTTGAAAAATCACGTTATGTTTTGGAAACATTCATAGCAGAAAGATTATCTGTCGCCTTTTTCTGTAAAATAAAATGCTCTCAAAGGCCAAAATCACTTGGCATGGGTTGGCTCTTTGCCCGTGTTAGTAAATCATTTTTACATCCTGCGTGCGTAAAACCTAGTATTCAATTTCTGCCTAATACACTCACTTTAGGTTGGACACTTTGAACCAAGTTTCTTTCAAAATCTAGAGAAAAAAAACATTCTAAAAGCATGCCTGGTTACCATCCTTAAAGCAAGGTTAATTACCATTCTAAACGAAGGGCTGGCTTACTTTTTCTTCTTAGTTTCAGATGCTGCTTGACACCATTTTAACTCTGTTAACACACGTGTCAGTGTTGTTGTTTCTGTTGCCGTTTCCTCCTCCGATTGGAAAACCATCCATAGGGTGACATTTGTTGACAACTTTGTTACATCAATGAAGCTTCGCTCTTCATTCTGCTACAGTACTATTTCCAATTTCGTTTGGACACAACAATGGAGAAAAACATTGTATCTACTACACAAATGTTTGGTAGCAACTTTTATTCACATATGAACACACATATATGTATATGTAGTAGGTATTATATACAAAAACACAGTCATTTTTATTCGATGCTGACTAATACGATAAGTTTGTATTACACATCATTTTATTGTGGAATAATGACGATATAATTGAATTCCTTTATCCAGACTGACTGGTACCCTGTACACTTTATGTCACCATGTGTAGGACTTGTTCTCAATTGTAGGACGTACATTACCAAGTAAGATAATGCAAAATAGTATGTCAGCAGTCCCATCTGTTCATTAAGAACAAAACTGCTCACAAAAACTCTTACTTTAAATCATGCAGGGAATAAACTATTTACAGGGGTGGGGCAGGGACTTATAATCACTTGTTGCATAGATAATTGTCCATAATGTAAATGTTAACTTATTCATAAATGCATTTATCCTTTTAAATATACTTATATAGATAAAAAACTTCAATAGCACCTCATTTCAATTCAGTCATTTATAATCTACATTATTTCATTTCAGTCAAATATAAACTTACATTTATATACATGTATAACAATGATTCTAAACATCAGAGATTTATAATGTCTGTAAAATACACGTATTACACATACATACATATATGTATTACACATACATACATATACGTATTACACATATTTTACACATCTTGTGCATGTTTTACTTGCATCAAAAACATAATACACGCACCATCAAATAGACCAAATACTATCACATCGCACACATATTAAAATAAAACAACACGATTCTGCTCTTGCCAATTCAGCTCCTTGCACCACCTGTTTTTGTCTGACTGGTGTCAGAAGTGGGATTGTACAACTAACGTTGATTGTTTAATGACCAGACAAATTCTGAAATGGAACCGAGAACCAAAAACTAGTTTTTGTTGCCCAACAAGCAACTATCTAAAAAGCGTATCAACAGCTGTGCACCAAAATAAACAGTTTCCTTTCTCTGTACTATGTGATAGGATCTGGTTTAAAATGATCATTGGTGTCAACCGAAAGCAATGAATTCATCTTTGCTTCACTTGAATTTTAATTGTTATGAAAGTAAAGATCAGAGAAAGAGTCATATAATAGCAACAATACAATACCACAGGTCTTGCAGAATTCATGCTGTATCCACCGTTCACAATTTACAAAACAGTTGTTCAAGTGTCATGCAATGGCATGTTTGACATACCAAATTTCATTGGACAGTCAATTAGATACACATGTACATAAAAAAGTACTTTAACCAGTCTCTTTGACTATAAATTACTACTGTATAATCCCTAATAAACGCCCCTCCCCACTTCCCATTTTTTCAGATTTTTTTTTTTAAACTTAAGTTAATCAGCTTCATTCAAAGTGGAACACACAAAAGAAAACTTGAAATCCGATGCATTAAATGATTGATTAACATGCGGACTTTGGTTTTCTTGGTAAAAAAATCATTAAATAATGTCTGATTTAAAAGTTTAAGTATGCAGTGCTCCAGATAAAACGCGTATCTGCGTAATTACGCATATTTTTTCACCAAAAACGCATTAAAAAAGTAATTAATGCCTACCAAAACGCATTAAAAAATCACCGATAAATAATGAGAACCAAATTTCGGCATACTCACATAATAGTTTAGAAAAATAGAGTGCGCTCAGTGATACTCAATATATGCTTATTGAAGTTTGAGATTTTGAATGTCAATCAAGTGCCTCAGCAAAACTTTGCTAAGATGTTGCAAGAATAAAGAAATGGCCTTTTTGTCGGCTATTTGACACAAATTAATGCCATTTAAACAAGACAGAAGCAATGTTGAATGTATATGTAAGGAGAAGAGGAAACATACAATATGTTTAATGGTAACGACTAAAGAGTAAACATTTTACATTAATGCTTTGTCCAAAACTTGTTTTTTAGAATACATATATTTGTAAATGTAAAAATACAAACAAAAAATGCAAGAAAAAAAAATTCATGCATGGTGCTGAAAGCTTATCTGGAGCATTGATTATGTGTTTTTGGTCTCAAATACCCCCCCCCCCCCACCCACCCACCAATCCCCCACTCACCCACCCCCCACCCACCCACCAATCCCCCACTCACCCACCCCATGGTGCTGAAAGCTTATCTGGAACACTGATTATGTGTTTTTGGTCTCAAATAACATCCCCCACCCACACCCACCTTTTCAAAAATGTTATGCCCTTGGAGGCGTTTATTAGGAGTTATACGGTAAAAGTCAAGTTCTGCAAAATTGCTTTAATACCAATATAATCTACTAAAATTTAACCAATTGTGAATATTGTTCTTCTTCTAATATAGTTCACAGCACATCTGAATTCTGCAAGTCTGTAGAGACAAGAGTACAACCAATAGCAAGTCTGTGTTTATGTCAAGTGACTGTCACACTATGGCAGTCATGGGACAGTCTACGATCTGTAATGTGGAATACATTAAACAGATGGGAATTTCATCCCAATACAAAATGGGAATGTTCTACAGAAGGTCAAGTTTCTAAAGATGACCTTATGTTGTGTATATCAAACATTGCATACACGTGCATAGTACATAAATTAACAAATCGAGGGCTTGCACGAAACTTTTGTAACATATTCTGTATTTATATACAATAGTCTCACATTCACCGCTCCAACGGCATTTCCCATCTTCAGTTAAGCTGTGCTCACAATGTCTGCTAATAATAAATGGTTATTATCGAGTTTTGCAGGTAACACTTCAATGGCCATTTCATCTTAGTTTATGTTTTGTATATAGGACAATGTATATGTAAACTCTTCTAATTTTTACTCACAAAAAGCTTGCATTTGTATCAAATGTTCAAGTTTAGGCCAAATTTGTTTGGTCATAAGGCCTAAAAAAATAAATATGTGTGTTTCTGGTTTCACCTTGTCAAAAAGTTAGGGTAGGTACATGTAGGTAGGAAAAAGTTGTTTTTAGATATTTTTTTTATATATATTGTTCGCATATATTATGCCATTTTTGTACTAAGGCAACTTCTTGATAACCTTTGCAAACAGTTTGGATCCAGATTAGATGCTTAACAACTCTGGCTAATAAAATTATCATTTGAATAAAAATATTTGTTGTTTGATTGTAATATTTCCTTCTTTTTTTTCTTTTTTTTCTTTTTTTTTGCTAAAAATATTTAGGGTCGGCGGTGAAAAAGTAGGGTCGGTTGGGAAACCGGAAACACACATATTTTTTTGTGAGGCCTAAAGATTAATTGGTCCAGAGATAGGGCAGACCATTTTAATAAAATTTAGAAAAGCATGAATGACCTCAGGTTATCCTCTGGGCAACTACAACAATGTTTCCACCCAAGAACCTTAAGATATCTTACTCAGGGCTCGAAATAAGCACTAGTCCTGTAGCCCGAGGCTAGCAAAAATGCTGCCGGGCTAGCAAAGTCTGTGTGTGGGTAGTCCCGATGGGCTAGTAAACTAAAAATGTTAATTTCTAGCCCTGTTACTCCTGTAACAGAATTTTGTCTTTAGTTAGAAGGAGGGTACACAGGCTGTCATTTTTACATGAATACCTGACAATGTTTCTATGGATACCTGACAATGTTTCATTGGATACCTGTCAATGGTTCCATGGATACATTTCAATGTTGCCATGGATACCTCAGGAGACGGCTTAAAATGTAATACATCACAAGACTGAGTGACCCTGAGTGACCATTGAGGTGTTCATACAAAACTTCATTTTTTAAGTAGTTTAATGTTTTCAGCCTCGGGAAGCATACAAAGAAATAATATAAGTATCTTTGCATGATTTCACGTAATTACTTCCCCCAAAACTCAATTATAGGTCAAATTGCAAAATTTAGACAAACTGGACAAATGGGTCAAAGTGGATGAAATGATCAAAATGCATAGAATGAGACAAGCTGCATAAAATGCGACAAGCTGCATAAATGGGACAAATGAAATAGGTGAAAAAAATATTTATATATATATACATTATCACTTACCTTTCTGAATTTCCTATCTTCTTACGAGGTAAAAATGTCCTTTTTTGGAAATTAAAGAGATACATGTTTTCTTTCAGAAGTGTTTAACTTTTTTACAATGATGCCCGTTATGTATACGAAGACGTGTTTGTTTTTTAATTTGTTTCACCATTTAATATGTAAGTGTTTCTTTCAAGATTATTTCAAATAACGAGTGAAATTAAACTGATAATTTGTCAAAAAAAATTATGTCTGCACATTTCATTTTTAAATTCCAAATCAAAATAACAGTTTTACTTTTCATCTTTTGCGCTTCGAAATTATCTACTGTTATTCCACGTGGTTATCTCAATGTCAATAAAAACATCACCATCATTTTAATATTCAATAGATATAGAAAACTGTAAACAGATACATAAAAAGCAGCCTTTTTGCAACACAGCAGCCCTTTTGTTGATCCTTTTATGTTTGTGGTCCCTTTACTTTACTTGTTAATGTATTTAATTATACATCTATGTAGTTGTTTGTTTAAAGTGTTTGTTTTTTTGGATGGCTGAATTCTGTGAATGCTACACTTCCTGTTAGACTGTGTATCTACATTGTAACTACACTTCCTGTTAGACTGTGTATCTACATTGTAACTACACTTCCTGTTAGACTGTGTATCTACATTGTAACTACACTTCCTGTTAGACTGTGTATCTACATTGTAACTACACTTCCTGTTAGACAGTGTATCTACATTGTAACTACACTTCCTGTTAGACTGTGTATCTACATAGTAACTACACTTCCTGTAAGACTGTATCTACATTGTAACTGCAAAACAAAATACAGTCTAAGCACAACCTGGGAAATCATACTTCTTAAATTCTTGATACCAGTCAAGATCAAGCCGAAACTGTAAACTCTGGACAAAATTTTTGTTTGTCAGGCAAACATTGTATACTTTTGAGTCTCATTCTCATTAAAACATTGTTTAGCATTGTAAAATGTTAAAAGTCTATAGAGCTTACAAATATGTTTTTTTAGAAGTAATGAGCAATCTTCAGTCTGTCTTGGCCTACAAGTACTTGTTCCAGGTGGTGCTTGACTTCATCATCATCATCAACATCATACAATATGGACAAACAGAGAGCCTTATTGGACCTGTGTAAGGTACAAACACGTATGTAGCACTGCTTAACTGAGTATGGAACGGGTAACGTAAACACAGACAATGGTTGTACTCTGTCAACTATCTCCTCGTCAATTCTCGCGGGGAAAGAGGTCAAGGTTCAAAGATATCTGGCTCATCCTTTTGTTATGCTTTATGTAAAAAGGAAAACTTGTCCATTTTGAAATAGAAGAATAGAATATCAAAAAAAAATATCCTAAATATTGTTCCAACAAGACAGTGAGGCCAAAAATAAAATTATGTTTGTTTCCCCTTCCCGACCCATGCAAAAAAGGGTTGGGTAGGTAGGTAGGTCAAATATTTTTTTTATTTCATTTCTTTTATTTGAGATCAAAACTGGAATACATGCTACCTATAAGACACATTTAAGACAAAAAAAAAAAAAAAAAAAAAAATATATATATATATATATATATATTTATTTTTTTTTTCGCCAGTGTCGAAAAAATAATTCGGGTCGCGGCAATTTCGGTGGGTCGGTCGGGAAGGGGAAACAAACATAATTTTATTTTTGGCCTGATCAGCAATTAAAAGTTATCAACTTGGCATTTAAAACCTTCCTAATTTGCTTTAAAATTAGAAAAAAATTCCCCAGTCTGAAAGCTGAAGACCCTTCTCATTGGGGAGAAAATATCCTGATATTTTAATCAGTAGTGTCTATGCTGATCTCTGCATTCCCAGGTTAATTGGTGTAATATATGATTCCCAAACAAATGCATGGGTTTTCTGATTCCCAGATATGGGATTACAGCTAACATGGTTTTCCAGTTCCCAACTAGACACATGTGTTTTCCTGTACCCAAAACACTTACATGGGCTTTCCAGTTCCTAAACTGAAACAGACACATGGGTGTTCACCCTGTTTCCTAAGTACTACTACAGTGGTCAGTCGCATGAAATTCCACTCCCACCCCTCACCCCAACACCCACATCCCTTCCCCATTTCCTCTGCGTTTTTTTTATTCCTACTTGCATGGTCACCCAATAGGATACATGAGATTTCCGTGTTTCATTCAGTTGTCACCCATTCTGCAAAGGTTCCACAAAACTCACCAAGCCTCCATCGTTTCCTCCCATTTTAGTGTTCGGCCAATCCGATGTATGGATTTTCCCTCACTTCCTCCCGCTTCATTAGTCTGACTACCTACATGTATCCAACATAAGCAAGTTTCAGGGTTTTCCGCACTCAAATTTGTTGCCTTAATTTATGTTTACTTCTTAACTTTACAATTGCAAGTACCACGTTCCCATTGAATCCTGGGCTTTTTTTCCCTTCTATAACAGGGGCTAAAATTCGGCTACTTCACAATTCAAAAATGGGCATTTTTCCCACAACTGTGGCTGATTTTTTTCAAAAAATAATGGTAAACAACATTTCCCCTCTTACTTCCTCAATATCCTCAATATCAGTCTTCGAATTAACCCGCTAGCCCGAAGCCTGGGACTAGTAAACTCTCATTCGGTCGAGGGATTTTTTTTTGATTTTTTTTTTTTAATTTATGTAGTCGGGCTAAAGGAAAATGTACGGTTTTCATTAGTATATAAAAATTCGGGCTAGTGACACAAAATTGTTAATTCAAATACTGCAATATTGTTTTGTTTTGGAAACATTTATAGAAGAAAGTTTATCTTAAATACACTGCATCATGCTGAATATTTGTACATTTGTTCTCCTCCCACAAAAACAATGTATGCATCGCCATGTATTGAGTAATATCATTTTTAACAATTAATCTTTCAATACTTCTTTCACAAACTAGGCAGTTATCATGCTTTTTTTTCACAAAATGACCAGGCTAGAGAATCTTCACAATTTTTAGGGAAAAAAAGCCCTGCAATCTCAGAATTGGTGGGGAAATATTTACCTTAGCTATCTACAGATTAATAATATTACAAATTGGCAAAAGAAGTCCAGCAGGACAGCTATGTTGTGTTGAAAAGGCAAATCTAAAGCATAACATTTCAGCTGACTTGAACTTTAAAATTGTGTTTACCATTCCAACTTATTGGAATAACCTTGCAGAAGTCCACACAAAAAAGAAAATAGTTACCAGTGATGATGAGAGAGACATCCTATAAAAACCTTGACCTCCTTTACACTCGATCTAGGGAGGAGATAGTTAAATATGAAGTAATTGTAAATATGAACTTACTGTATCCCTGCATATCTTCTGGATTTCCCGTAGCACCCATCGGGTCATAACCCATTCCGCCGGGCATGTTTTGTACCCAGTCTTGCGGACTCTGGCCCATTTGGGCTCGTCCGGGTTCTACACCTGTTATTTCCAACTCCATCTCAGATTCAGTTATTGCCTCCACCTTAACACTAATATTTGGGTCAACTGAGCTTGGTGTCGGCGGCGCACTTGTTGGCGTCTGAGGTGCCGATAAACGTTCCCCTGAGATAAGATTTGACAAGTCTGAATCTAAACTAAGTCCTTCCGGCGGAGCAATGTCACTAGATTTGAGATCCGACGCTTCGTTAGGACATGGTGGATGATGATGATTCGGATCTTGCGTCGTCGTCCTTGTCCGATGATTCTGATTTCACTCTTGCGGTGTCGGTGGTGGGGGTGTGAGATGGAGAGGATGGCTGACTAGAACTTGCTACATTAGCACCAGACCCTTGCTGGGCAGTGTCACTAACACTCTGATCTGTTTCCAAATCATCTGTTTCGTCTGCCTCTATCTTTATTACTTGACCGTCACTTCTATTGCCTATAGGCAGTCTCATAGATTGATTAACACCGGGCGCTCTAACACCTTGATTAAAATTTAAAGAAGGTCTTTTAAGCGGTCTCGACACTGGATAAGGTTCGTGCCTTGCACGTGGCGAGTGCATAACCATCCTAGGTGACGAGAATCGCGGGGACATTTGTCGTGGTGAGCGTGAAGGCATGAATCCAGGTCTGGGGCCCGGACCATAGCGGGATGCCAAAGGCATCATTTGTTGTTGCTGTTGGCGTTGCTGTTCCAGCAGTTGACGCTCCTTCTCAGCTTGCTTCTTCCGGTGATGGTCTGCAAACAAGGAGACAGGAATTAACAAAGCAGGTTAACTTAAATTTTATCTTCTTTTTTTTTTCAAAGAAAGCACAGATAAATTTACAAACTTCATTATGAATGTATTTTGTTCCAACTTAACAAAAAAAATATTTAAATACGGAGGTAATGTACTAACGTTACGGCCAAATGTTCGGTATTGATTCATGTTTGATACCAGGGCTTCCGTTTACGGGCATACGGCCGTAAATTACGTCCAAAAATCGTAGTTGTACGGCGAAAATTAACATCAAAGGCGTACAGTGTAGTTCCAAAAACTTCAAAGTATGTAGCGAATCTTTACTACGGACGTCCCATAATTTGTCAATTACCGATTATAGCCCCGCCTATCTAATCTAATTTCATTTGAGACAGCTGAGGTAACAAGTTGTAAAGCAATTAAAACTCAGTGGAGCCTGTAATTGACAGATAAAACCAGTTTTGTCCAGTTTTATCAAGAGTCACACACCAGGCTGGCATGATGAGTGTTAATTAGATAATTGGCCTAGCCGCCGCATTTCACAAAATGAAAGAAGCAAAATAATCTCGACGCCAAATTGCTTAATTTATATTCATTAACCAAAAAGTTGAAACTTCTTACACACAACAGCTTATACTTTTTACGCTTTTTCTTTTATATCTGTGTGTCATTTTTCAATGTATTTATCAAAGTAACAAAGAGAAACGAAGTATTGATAGACAGACAACATGTAATAATCTCTAACCGATCGATTGCTTTGATAATAAATTAAAGAAACTGATACATTTACTCCTACACTTGACAGTTTAACTTACTTTTCATTAATGAATGCCGATTTAAAAGCTTTCCTGGACGGATGAATTTGAAAACTGTTTGCAAAATATAATTCACTGTATAAAACCTGTGGGTGGGGTATGACACGCAAAGGCATTTTTGTTTTATATAATGACGTCATCAAATATTTTCTTTTATAAACATATCTATGATTATTAATATCCTTTTTTTAACACTTTAGATCCCCCTCCACCCCCAACACCACGCGGAATCACTGACTCAACTGAGTATGAATGCCATGCCCAAACACTGCAACTTCCTAAGTTTTTCCCATAAACTTCCAAATTTGATATGCAGGAAGTTCAAACTTCCTAAATTTGAACCTTAGTGAAAGCCCTGTTGATACTATACATCAGCAGCGTTTTTTTTCATCATTTTGGGAATGGGTCCGTGGCCGGTCAAATTGGGAAAAAACACGAGATTTTTCTCAAAATTGGGGAAAAAACGCGCGTTTTTTCTCAGAATTGGGAAAAATATTGTTTTTGTATTTTGTGAAATATTACATATTTATTGATGATTTACATAATAAAATATTTTCACAACTGTAATGTTTCAAGTTTTTATTGTACTTCACTGTGTTGTTACAGAATAATTTCCCTGTTTTTGTTGTCCCTGAAAATGTTAACAATGCTGTTAAGTTCATTGTCATTTAGTGTTGCACCAGATTCTCTGCATATTCTCATGACAGAGGAAAGAGTTTCCTGGCCCAGACGTCTTCTGTTGTTCATCCTTTATTTAGTATTAACCAATCGCTCACTGAGGCGCTTGTTACATAGTAGAATATACTAGCGGTAACGCGTTTCGATAACATACAAGCGGTAATGCGTTTCTGCAACGCATAAACAACATGGCGGCATCCTCAGGTGACAAGGCTGTGTTTTTGCGTTTTAATTTACACAGAAAAGCAGAAGAAACGTACAACCCTGGTAAAAATCTTTATTAAGAAGATTAATCTAAAACAGAACTGGGAAGATCTATTACATCTGTGTATTGAGAATATCACAGGAGAAAAATTGACGGAAAAACAACTTCAATTTGGGAATTTTTTAGTTGGAAATTGGGAAAAATGGTCAATTTTTTCAATTGGGAATGGGGCCGTTTAACCACCAAACACAAAGAAATAGGTAGAACCGATGGATGCTTCCTGAATAAAGGTAACATGTGAAATACAAACTCTAAAAACTAGAACTGTGTCCATGGGACATGGATGCCCCCACTGAAAACAATCAAGTGTAAAACGTAAAATTTGAATCGATATGCACATTTTGATATCATAGGTAAGCATTCTGTAAAGTCTGAAAAGAAACGGAGGAAAACTCTGAGAGGAGATACACAAGATATTTTAACAAAATATTTGACAAAAAAAGGCCACAAGTCCGGTAATACTAGGTCGATTTTGACGCCGAACTAATATGCACATCTTGACATCATAGGTAAGCACCCTGTACAGTTGGAAGCAATCGGCTGAAAAGTATGGGAGTAAATAGACACGCAAGATATTTCGACGTAATATTTGAAGAAAAAGGGGCCATAACGATAATACTAGGTCGATTTTGACGCCGAAATGATATGCACATCTTGACATCATAGGTAAGCATCCTGTAAAGTTTCAAAGCATCGGTTGAAAGTGTGGGCGGAGATACACACAAGATATTTTGACGTAAAATTGGACGAAAATGGGGCCACAACTCCGGTAATACTGGTTTGATTTTGACGCCGAAATGATATGCACATCTTGACATCATAGGTAAGCATCTTGTATAGTTCCGAAACAATTGGTTGAAAAGTGTGGGAAAAGATAGACACACAAACTTCTCAGGATGGAAGGACGAACGGACATGGCTAACGTTATATGCCCCCTCACCATTCGGTGGTGGGGGCATAAAAATTCAACAAGAACTCTACCAAAAATCATTCAACTGTAATGTCGTGACATTATAATTATACACTACTAGACATCATAGTGATACTTTCTATAAGGTTTCATGACTATCTAATGAAAAATGTAGGAGTTGAGTGGACAAGCGTTTGATTTAAAAAATTCAAAGTCACGTAACTCAGGCATTAAACTGGAAAATCCAAATAATGTGCTTTATTTAACATTATACCGATACTTTCTTTGAAGGTTCATGGAAATCGGATGAAAAACATAGGATTTGAGCAGACAAGCTTTCGAATCAAAAAACTTAACAAGAGTTCAATGAAGCTCTACTGATAGATTTTTAATAGTTAGATCAACACTCTTGTGAAGTTTCATGAAAATCTGTCAAGTAGTTTCAGAGGAGTAGTTGCTACAAGTTTTTAATATATAACGCTATGTAAACAAAGATGGCCGCCGGCAGACATGTTTAACATTGAATCAAAATGATTTTTGACAAGGACCAACATCATGTCATCCTGATCATTTTAGAAAAGGTCCCATATCAGTATCGCTTATAGCTTTCAAGAAGTAGTTGCTACAAACTTGTTTTTTAAAAATCTAATTTTAGTTTTGGCGGCCATCTTGGACATCACTTCAACATAAATTTTTGCTAGGATCAACTAGATATCAAGAGCAACATTGCTGTGAAGTTTCATGAAAATCCATCAAGTAGTTCCAGAGAAGTAGTCGCTACACGCTTTTACTATATAACTCTATGTAAACAAAGATGGCTGGCAGCCATGTTGAATCAAAATTATTTTAAACAAGGACTAACATCATGTCATGCTGATCATTTTAGTAAAAGTCCCATATTAATATCACTTAATAGTTTTAAAGAAGTAGTCGCTACAAATTTGTTTTTAAAAATCCATTTTTAGGCGTGGTGGCCGTCTTGAATTTCAGGCCGATCTGAAATTTTGTTAGGATCAACTAGACATCAAGAGCAACATTTCTGTGAAGCTTCAAAAAAATCTGTCTAGTAGTTTTAGAGGAATAGTCACTACAAGTTTTTACTATATAACTCTATGTAAACAAAGATGTCCGCTGGCAGTCATGTTTAACGTTAAATCAAAATGATTTTCAACAAGGACCAACATCATGTCATGCTGATCATTTTAGAGAAAGTCCCATATCAATATCACTTAGGCCAAATAAAATTATACCTGAGTTTACTGTAACCCGACCGACCCTCTGAAAACACCCCCCCGACTCTTTTTTTTTTTATTGAAAATATAAAAAAAGATTGAAAAAAAAAAATATTTTTTTTTAAATAATTATGTTCACGCGATCACGGCCAACTCATGTGCTCATTGTCCTGCTGTTGGAACTGAACCTCTTCCGGACTTGCGAAAAATAAATTAAACTGTTTTACCCCTTTGCAATAATTGCAAAATTGCAAGTGATTGGGAAAAGAGCCAGTTGTTGCCATGCCTTTTGGGAAACAATAACACATACACAATTTCATATTGTTATCTATTGTAGTTTTTAAAATATCACTTTTTCCCATTCATCAAAGCTCATCGCCACCTTAAATTAACTTCGCCAAAAAATAAAATAAAAAAAACTGTTTTTATGAGCAATGTTACAGTAAAGACAGGTATAATTTTATTTGGCCTTAGTGTTGGGAATCGGCTGAAAATTCATGATCGATCATCAGAATATTTAACTGACCGATGATCGATTATTAATCGATTAAACATGGCTGCTATAAAAGACAAACTTTTGTAAACCTTTTTCAAACTATAATGAAGAAAAGAATCACATTTTAAGTATGTTCTGGTAATAAAGGAACTGAATGAAACTGAATAACATATATTTCAAAAATGTTGTGAAATGTGATTCAGGGGTCTGGAAATATTTTGAAAATCCACTTGCCCAGGGCAAGTAGATTTTCAAAATCCACTTGCCCTGCCCAAAATGTCACTTGCCCCAATTTCAAAAGTCACTTGCCCCAAAATAAAGCTACGTCAAGACCGCACGATAAGTTAAATCCTTTTCTCTCGCTGATTATTTTTGTCATAATTTTTTACATAATTTCATTGTAAAATTAATGACGTAAATTATGAAGGATCAGAGCTATAGGTTGTGACCATTGTGCACATATCAGTGTTTTCCTCCACCGGTGGGAGAGGGGGAGTGGGGTGTCAGTGAGGATACCCCGAGGATATAACATCACTGATGAACCTGGTACCAAATTGGCAGACTCTAATGCCTATGGAATTAAGATGTACAAGATGCTTGCTCCTAGTGCAAAAGGGCAGGCAGTTAACAAAAAAAAAGATGCATTAGGTCAAACAAAACTTGTTTCTACTTTTACATTTGTTATAGACTACACCAGATAAATGAATGAAAAGAATGATGCATTAGGTCAAACAGAACTTTTTTCCTACTTTCACTTTCGTTATATAATTCATGTAGATAAATCTTATGTGTTGGAAATTATTAGCACGGTTTATGCCTAAATTTGACTGGTACTGTAGTTGTTTTTCTGTTAATATCTTTTGAGATGCCAAATTGCATTTCTTCGAATAATTATCGAAACTAGCCAAGGTCGAAGCACATCTTGGATACAAGTTCAAAACAAAAACATGCCATTCCGTCATTGATCTCGGATTCATTCAAAACAAACATGGCATTTTGAAATAGAAAGAGATGCACACCTAGCTATTCATTACGACATGCGTCGATAGTCTCTTTGCTCATCAAACAACGCCGTCAAATTGCCATAATCGTTTAATTGTCCTACTTGTTTACAAATTGGTTTGATTGAATCGCCATTGTTTCACTTTACCACGTGGTAGTGAACGGGAGTTGTTTCATTGGCTGATAAAAATACATCGGTTATTTGATTGGATAATATGGATACAGTACTAGGTCAAGTGTTGCGTCATGATTTTTAATTATTGAATAGAATATATTACCTACGACACACCGACCGACATACAAAGCGACAACACCATCTCAATAACTGATTTACACACTGATGTGTATTTCACACTAATCTGGTGGGTGACTTAATTACTTCCTGCATAGAGGGGCTCGTTACTGGGGTATATTTCACACGGTATACAAATTCTAAAGACCGCGCGTCTTCAATTGAAGAATGGCACCCCAAGCGTTCCTCGGCCAATCAAATTCTGATAAACTGTCAAGTGGGAGGGATTAAACAATAACGAACAACACAGGTCAGTTTTAACAGGTCAGTTTGATGACACTTATCAGTAATTGCTCGCGGTGAAGGCGACGGGTGGTTAATTACTACGAAATTATCGGCAAACTTCACAGTCCAGGCAAATTTTCCCTTGATTTTTATCTAATAATGAAACGTCCATCGGGCAAGTAACGGACAACCAGATTTACGAAGGTCACCTGCCCGCACCCAAAATCCACTTGCCCGGGGCGTCGGGCAACCATATTTCCGGAGCCCTGTGATTACTTGTTGCAAAATTATAACTCAATTTTATTTTCTTGTATATTTTAGTAAAAGAGAATGAAATAAGCCATAATTTTCAACAACCGAGTCAAGTCGATCATGAAAAATTGTAATCGATTAATCAGATCAAAGGCATAACTGATCGACGATCAATGAAATTGATTAATCGGAACAACACTAAATTATCACTTATAGTTTTCAGGAAGTAGTCGCTACAAACTTTTTAGCCGTGGGGGCCATCTTGAATTTCCGGCCTACCTGAACTTTTTCTAGGATCAATTAGACATAAAGAGCAACATTCCTGTGTCAGAAGTTTCATGAAAATCTGTCAAGTAGTTTCAGAGGAGTTGTTGCTACAAGTTTTTACTATATAAGTCTATGTAAACAAAGATGGCAGCCATGTTTAACGTTGAATCAGAACAATTTTCAACAAGGATCAACATCATGTCATGCTAATAATTTTAGAAAAGTCCCATATCAATATCACTTATAGTTTTCAAGAAGTAGTCGCTACAAACTTGTTCTTTAAAAATCTATTTTTAGCTTTGGCTTTGGCATCAACGTGAATTTTTGCTAGGACCAACTAGACATCATGGGCAACATTCCTGTAAAGTTTCATGAAATTCCATCCAGTAGTATCAGAGGAGTAGTCGCTACAAAAAAAGTTTACGGACTACGGACACCGCACCACGGCAGAAGCTCTGGTGATCATTTATCAGTGAGCTAAAAATACATTCATCATTCATTTTGCATTTATACAAATGCACTCAGTTTGTTTTGCATTCAGTGTAAAGGTAGTGCATCGTTCATTCTTTGTTCGTTTTGCGTTCGTTCTGTATTCGTTCTGCAACTGGGTCTGTATCTCTGCTGATTTACAAAGTATTCAGCTTATGTAAACCGGTATATTAAATTATAGCAACAACAAAATCCTCTTTATTACCTTTATTTTTTTAGAGCTGCTTAGGGAAACAAACATTTTTTTACCTATACTTTATTTAACTTCAGAATTATTATGGTTGTTTAAACCTTAAGTTAAGAAGAACTTACGTTTGAGACAGAAGCCGAGAAATTGCGATTTGACATCTTCATGATCGTCAAGGAAGTTCTTGCCAGAGTCCGATCCCAGGTGACTCAATGTCCCGTCCGACACGCTCGCTGTCAGGATGATAGATTCTTCGTCTGTGTGAGTAGCCAACTGCTCAACCTGTAAATAGTAATCACAGGATTTAATCATTCTTATTTTTGAGTATGGATGTTATTATTAAATATTTTCCTTTATATTTCCAGCCTCTCAGGCCAAAAAAAAAGAAAGGTTTGTTTCTGGTCTTCCGACCGACCCTATTTTTAAGGCCCCGACCCTAAACATTTTTTTCTCTTTTTTTAGGTTTTTAAGGCATATTGTGAAACACTCATATTAAGTAATATGTTCAAGAAAACATGCTTTTGATGTTCTTGATTTGAATTTAGTATAATAATGATTAATTCTAAAAATAAGAAAAAATAATAATATTTTCCTACCTACCTACCCTAACTTTTGTGGGGGAAAAGACCAGAAACAGAACTCTTTCTTTTTTTGGCCTCACCAGTTTGTCCCAGCCCAGCACCCACCAACCCATTTAAAGACTATAAAATGTGTTAACAAATGCACTTAGCAAGAAACGTGGAAATTCCACGAAAACCCGGTTTTCCATAAACTTTCTACAAAGTTTCGTTTCAAATATTTCTTTTCATATAACCTACCTACACACCAAGTTTCGCTTCAATATACTACTAAATGAAATTATTACCCAGAAACAATTATTCTATTTTTAGTAACAGTAACAGTGACCTTTATACTTATTTTATTTATTTGGTCTAGTGGTAGAGCGTTTGACCCATGATCCAAAAGTCGTGGGTTTGATTCCCGCCATTGCCATATGCGTCGTGTCTCGGAGCAAGACACTTTATCTGCATTGTTTAGTACTGGTTCTACCCAGAAAGACATCGAGTGATTCAAATAAGTTCACAGAGCTTTCCTTACAATCGATGTAAAATAAACAAGTTTCAACTAACAGTGACCTTGACCTCAAATGCAATCCCAAGCTTCCTTTCGATATAAGCTACCTACACAGTAAGTTTCGTTCCATTATCTCATTGACAACTTCAGTTATTGAGTTTGACGCTGCCTGCTCATCAAACAACAACCTGGTTTTGTTGAGGGGGTTTGCAAGCGTCTGACCACAGCAGTGGGCCCGACTGACCTCAAAGTGTTCGCCTTCCCAGTTAGCGAGATCCCCCTGGTGAATCGTACCCAGAGTGTTTTTTTATGCATTTTACAGTATATTTTAACGGATTATTATGTGGGTATATCCTTAATACTGTACTCACACCAAGCTCACATTAGAGTAGGCTCTAAACAATGTATAGTGTACTCAACTATATTATGTGTAACACTGATATGTGAGCAGTATCTGTATTAAACATACAGACTACCTTCCCTGTGTTTTAATCCCGGAGGCAGTATAATACTTTAGATACGTTATCTTAAAATATCTTACAAAGTATTTTAACTAAGACAACAGTGTCTACTTTACCAGGAAAACAATATCCTGTATGCAAAAGATCTTTCGGAATAAAAATTCCTTCGTCAGCTGCCATAAAGAGGCACCATTGTGTTACTTATATACTTGGCTTATTAGCCCGTATACACGTATATCCACCCTTGTGAATTTTACATGTGTATTCTCTACCAGTATGTGTTAAACTGTGTGGTATCGTGTGTCACTGTGGTCTATGTATAAGTATATTTATTATATAACCTATAAATAGACGCGTTTTCATTGGCTAAAAAGTAATTTTTTAGAAAAAATATCTAGCGATATTGACCTGTTTTTTTGATATTGACCTGTTTTTTTGATATTGACCTGTTTTATATAATTGTTTTTTTGATATTGACCTGTTTTATATAATTGTAAATTGAGGGTTATATAATAAAACAGTTATGGACTTTTCAGCTGTTATACATGATGTTGATATGCACCAAAAAATCATTATTGACCTCGGCTATCGCCTCGGTCAATAATGATTTTTTTGGTGCATATCGCCGAGGTCAATAATGATTTTTTGGTGCATATCAACATCATGTTTAACAGCTGAAAAGTCCATAATTGTATAATATTCACTTCCAATCTTTACATGTATATATGTTAGATCGTTTTCACACTAATTTAGTATCAGAATACTAGAAGTTGGCATGTGCCGATCGAGTAGTGTATGCTGTTACAATCACCTACCGAACCAGTGGTTTTTTTATGTGTTTTGTGAATGCAGCCTGTGCCCATGCCATTGTGAAAAATAGCGGCATTTTTCTAGAAATTGTGAAAATTTTGAAATATTATTACAAAAGAGAAATAAACTTTTTTCACTTTTATTTTCACAGTTTAATATCCATTGGTTTTAAGTTTTGTTTTTTAGTAAATACAGACTAGTTTTGACACTAGCTTATTTTAAGACTAGTATCCTTACTGGTCTGTATTTACCAAAAAAACAAAAAACAAGAGGTCAATGACCTTGAAGCTCTACTGATTGATTTTGATTTCAGGAAGTAGTCGCTACAGACTTGTTTTTCGAAAAAAAAAAAAAATGAATTTTCGGCCGACCTGAAATTTTGCTAGGATCAATTAGACACCAAGAGCAACATTCCTGTGAAGTTTCATGAAAATCCGTCAAGTAGTTTCAGAGGAGTAGTCAAGTTTTCATTATATAACTCTATGTAAACAAAGATGGCCACTGACAGCCATGTTTAACATCGAATCAAAATGATTTTTGACAAGGACCAACATCATGTCATGCTGATCATTTTAGAAAAAGTCCCATATCAATATCAATTATAGTTTTCAAGAAGTAGTTGCTAAAAACTTGTATTTTGAAAATCTATTTTTAGCCATGGTGGCCATCTTGAATTTCCGGCCGACCTAAAATTTTGCTAGGATCAATAAGACATCAAGAGCAACATTCGTGTGAAATTTCATGAAAATCCGTCAAGTTGTTTCAGAGAAGTAATCGCTACAAGTTTTCATTATATAACTCTAAGTAAACAAAGATGGCCACTGGCAGCCATGTTTACCGTCGAATCAAAATAATGTTCGACTCGGATAACCATCATGTCATGTTGATCATTTTAGAAAAAGTCCCATATCAATATCACTTATAGTTTTCAAGAAGTAGTCGCTACAAACTTATTTTTTTTAAATCTATTTTTAGCTGTGGTGGCCATCTTGAATTTCAGGCCGATCTGAAATTTTGCTAGGATCAATTAGACATTAAGAGCAACATTTCTGTGAAGTTTCATGAAAATCCGCCAAGTAGTTTCAGAGGAGTAGTCGCTACAAGTTTTTACTATATAACTCCATGTAAACAAAGATGGCCGCTGGCAGCCATGTTTAACGTCGAATCAAAACGATTTTTGACAAGGACCAACATCATGTCATGCTGATCATTTTAGAAAAAGTCCTATATCAATATCACTTATAGTTTTCAAGAAGTAGTCGCTACAAACTTCTATTTTGAAAATTTATTTTTAGCCAGGGCGGCCATCTTGAATTTCTGGCCGACCTGAAATTTTGCTAGGATCAATAAGACATCAAGAGAAACATTCCTGTGAAGTTTCATGAAAATCCGTCAATTAGTTTCAGAGGAGTAGTCGCTACAAGTTTTCATTATATAACTCTATGTAAATAAAGATGGCCGCTGGCAGCAATGTTTAACGTCGAATCAAAACAATATTCGACAAGGACCAACATCATGTCATGCTGATCATTTTAGAAAAAGTCCCATATCAATATCACTTAAGAGTTTTCAAGAAGCAGTCGCTACAAACTTGTTTTTTAAAAACCTATTTTTAGATTTGGCAGCCATCTTGGATTTCACATCAACATGAATTTTTGCTAGGATCAACTAGACTTCATGGGCAACACTTCTGTAAAGTTTCATGAAAATCCATTCAGTACTTTCAGGAGTAGTCGCTACAAAAAAAAGTTTACGGACAGACGGACGACGGACGCCGCACCACGGCATAAGCTCTGCTGATCTCTGATCAGTCAAGCTAAAAAGTTGTTTTTTTTTGTGTTTTTTTCAGGTTGTGAATTTTGTGGATATAATTGTGAAAAAAGGATACTTTTTGGAATTGTGAATGGGGCCGAATTTCGGCCCCAAATTAGGCATAAAAAAAAAACACTGCGAACATTCTCTGTTTTCAGTGTATTGTAAGTTTGTTGCAATTTGTTGTATTGTAACAGTTACTGCGTGTTGTAATCGCTTTGAGTGTGTATGTTATTTTATTACAATTCTCCGGTTAATGATCTGGTGAGATTCTTGTCCAATCGTTTAATCTCTTTGTGTAATAAATACACTAAGTAACACTCAGTCGATTCTAATGGTTAACCAAGCTCCAATATTCTCTACTTTATAATGTGAGAATTGGTCTTCAAACCATCATATTCACATGTAGTGAATTATGTGTGTGTGTGTGTGTATATACCAGTGTTCCCATTCACGCACATATGTGCGTGAATCACGCATGAAAACAAAAAATCACACACAGAAAAATGACCTCGTACGTGCATGCACGCACAGAAAAAATACAAGTCTGATAATAAGAAAGCATGACCGTCGGTAGATTTCCAAATTCTCGTCCACTTTGTCCGAATATTTTTTGAAAAATCAAAACGAAACTAAAACGCTTTGTTTACGAAAACATTATCCCTAGTAATTGCGTCAATTGCCCTATCCCTCTAGTGCATACCACGATGATTGGTTATGACGTCATAAGCACACGCGCTACCTAAATGAAAGTAGAGAAAACATCGACATCTCATTCTGGTGGTTTTGACTTATTTCTTTTTCAGATTTAGTAAGTATATTCAAAAATTAAAATAAAATCTTAATAATAGAATAAATGAAGATCAAATAATTAATTCAAATCGTGTTTCGTCTCTCCCGTGTACTATTTATAGATGCGCAAACGTGTTGACTGGTATTGGATTTTTACTTGAACGAAATGCTACACTGTGCTGTGTATTGTAATGCCTTCAGTAGCAAATAAAGTATGTTGAAAGGTTTAAAAATCTTAAAAATTCATAGTGTACCCCCTAAATTTGTAGTGTACCCCCAAAATTTAATAGTAGGGGGTACATGTACCCCCAAATGAAAAAGTCAGTGGGAACACTGTATACACTGTATATTGCGTGTTTATTTACCGCTTAAATATACTTTTTGTTCGCAAGCAATTACGAGTTTGTTTACCGTTTCTATTGCTTGTATAACTGATTTCAATTTCACCAAGGGTTTAATTGATTTTCAGCGTGTTAGTCGAGTGAGAACTCAACTCTGTGTGTATATACACTGTATATTGCGTGTTTTTTTACCGCTTAAATATACTTTTGTTCGCAAACAATTACGTGTTTGTTTACCATTTCTATTGCTTGTATAACTGATTTCAATATCACCAAGGGTTTAATTGATTTCAGTGTGCTAGTCGAGTGAGAACTCAACTGATTTGGAAGTATCTATCTACAGTCTTATATACAGTATTTAACATCTGTAATACATTGGTCCCGCGGTGTTGCCTATCCACGACTAATTACCACATGTAGAGGGTGTGAATTAGTCTTAACTCAAGGTAATGATTTGCAGTGCCCCAGATAAGCAGCGTATCTGCGTATTTCACTCAATTAAAACTGCCAAATACCCAATTAATTTCCCTGACATGCGTACCAGATACGCATGCAATTTCCTTTTCACTCAAGCATTTTTATTTTCGAGCATATCGACAGTCAAAGTGTTCAAATGATTGATGGATTGATGTTTTCGTGCGTATTCCAATATTTACAAAAAGCAGATTTTACTTCCGGTGTTTATCTTGACTGGGACGTTAGATAATTATCGATAAAGTGAAGCAGTAAAATAAAACGCTATATAGTTGAATATGTACGCTATACCAGTATATACTATTGTGTAGTCGTCTGGGCGCTTTCTTGTTTACTTTTGAAAGCGTTTGCGTTGTGCAGACGATTACAATGTCGAAGCGGGGACTTAAACCGACAAGCGAGTTACCGTTAAGAAACACTTCTGAAATTAACACATGTGATTAGTAAATCATTAATAATGATTAATCCTTGAAAACCACTGCCATGAATAACAAGTCAATAAAGCTCACATAAAGACGGGTAAGTTACCTTGCTTGTTTTACATTTGATCCCCAAATTTTTGAAAATTTGAAATTCACTCAATCAATTTTAATTTCATGAGTGAAATACCCAATAGGTCCAAAAGTTATCTGGGGCGCTGGATTTGTTGATAACCGTAGAGACATAATTACGGGTCCATATGCTCCCTGAGTTAACTCGCTTTTGGCGCTTAATTATCAATAGTATATAGTTCATGTCTCGTAATGAACCACATCATGAATGAATATGCCGGTTTTTTCATGTTGACCCAACCTAGGACGTCTATATATATGTTAATTTTGAATTATTATTTGATATCATTTGCGTTAGTATATGTTTTGACCCGTATACAACTCTTGTGCGAGTCCATTAAAACGTGTGGGCATTGTGTCAACTTGTTTAAAATATGTACGAGTAATTGTTAAGGAAAATGGCTCTTATTAATATATCACCATGTTTTCTTTCGCACAGTTTTATTTATTAACTTCTTTTACTTGTATGTGTAATATTTTCTCCACAACCTTGTTCTTAGTAACCAATCTCAATATTAAGTGGTATATTATATCAATCTTCGTAAAGTGTTAGTGTATACGGTCTCCCTATCCATATTAGGTTAAAGGGAGATAACTGCTTAGTGTTGTCTTTATCATTGTTTTTGGTTTGTGACTCTTTCTTATACTATTTCTTACAGTCTTAATTTGTTTTTATTTTGCTCAATATCTGATATTTTTCACTGATTCGAGGTATATTATATTAAACTACAATGGTTAGTGTTTGTTCTGTGTATTACCATTTGCGTGTGCGTTTTAAGTGTTTTTATGCACGCATGTATATGTCATTCGTAAGGTACTAGGTATTAGTATCGGATGTGGCAATTTTTAAGGGTGTTCTCTCGAGGTAATTGGTGGTCCTGAAAAGGACCTATGATACCCACTCCGGCGAACCGGTGGATCATTCATTTGTGGTGTGCACTGCCGCCGTCATCCATGATGGCCTTTGTCACCGTATCAGACATGGTCTCAGAGGGTGGGTTCTCTGCCCTGTCGTTGGCCCTCGTCTCTACTGTGTTAAGGTGCTCTGTTATGGCCACCTTCCATTTGTTTATGGTCTCTGCTTGTATACTATCGAGCAGCGGTTACAGACTTTCCCAGTCTGGGAGGAAAAAGACCCTGGGTGGGTATCGAACCGTGATGTTTTTCATCTCGAAGTCCCTTTCAAACAGGCTCCGCCAATCCCTGGCCACTAGTGCGTCATCTTTTGCCGTCGCCACAGTTTTGCCACGTGGTGTACCGTCATGCTGAAGTAAGTGTACTGGCCTAAGTTGCGGCTTTCCTGTATCAGTTTCTTGACTCGTCGACTCTTCCCGTTGATAGGGATTCCTTGCTCTGAACTGTGAGTTAGGCCTGCAGCCTGCTTTCCGAAGTCCGTTGAATCGTCTGTTATAACTTATGGTTGCAGTGTATGTAGGTATGGTATACTGAATCAGTAATCAGGGCCTTCCCCAGCCATTTATGGCGTAGCGGCGCTGCGATCCCTTAACTTTTGAAACATACATGCCGCGATCCTTAATCTGACCGCTACCCTTTAAAACCGTGCCGCGATCCCTTAAAAGTGGGTCAAAACATTCATTTCCCAGTGTTAATTAAAGACATATCTGATCAAATAACGCCTTGAGGCATAAACTCCTGACAAGCATACGTTCTTAGCTCCTGATTGGAGTGTTTTCATAAGGATTAGAGGGGCAGAGGTGTTAATTACCTCCGCGATAAGGGTCTAAATTCAAGAATTCAACCATGCGTACATGACCTGTAAACGTATTACGTCATCAAATGTGAAAACAATTTACTTAAGTTATATTTTATTGTAGCGTTGAATTAACGTGCCTCCAGCGATTTTATCGCGTTTTAAATAGATAATGATGAGAAAATAATCTCACAAACGCAAATTATTCGATAATCACATAAAATTATAAGAATCTCGGGGTTGCAGATTATAAATTTAGGTTACTTCCGGTTTTGAATTTGCTTCCGTGTTTCAACTAAAACGATTAATTATGATTAATTATGAATAAAGACAGCAATTTTATAACATTTAAATAAACTTATAACCGTTATAACCGTTTCCTACCTTTTTTTTTTCGAAAACGCTAATGACTTGATGTAGTTAACATGACTTAGACGTTAAGTTATTGTAAGACAATTTCAGCGTAAAAAGTTGATGTAAATCTGGATAGTCCTTATTTCGGATGCTTAAAAAACACACGACACTGCGTTTTCAAGTCTCTGTTTTTTAAATGTTATTCACTTAAAAATAATATAATTACTCCTGCTTAACTTCACCACATCTATAATGAAGTGTTTACAAGATAAATAAAAATCTAGAACAGCAAGGAAACAATGTATAAAGTTGAGTGTTATCATCTTTTCCAAAAAAAAAAAAAAAAAAAAAAACCTGTAAAAACATCTACATGTACTATCTATGGCAGACTGGTAGATATATTTAAAACATGTTTTAAATGTGTCAGGTGTATGCCAAAACCCGTATTTTATTTCAAAACATGAAAAAACATCGACATGCAGGAGGGGACCCCCTCACACACCCACCCCGCACCCTCGCGCGTTAAATGCCACAATCCCTTAAAAAATTCCTGGGGAAGGCCCTGGTAATTATCCTGCATTAAACATCGTTGTTTTATATGTTTGTTTCTTCCGACAGGAAAATAAATCTCAAGAACAATGTTTGATTGGTTAATCATTTTAATTAGGCGTTACACTGCGATTTCAATCGTGAAATTCAGAGTAGCGACGGTTGATTGGTTAATCATTTTTAATTCGGTGTCACCTGGCATTTTAATTGTACCTCATTTGCATTGAGCGTTCGTGATTGGTTGTTCGAGCGTGACATGCAATTTCGTATTTGCTCCTTATTCTAGCGTGTTATGTGTCATAAATGTTGAATTGCACAATCACTATATATTTTTTGAATGTGTCTCTAGTACGAGTTGTTCTATATATCTGTTTATTTCTTAGATAACGGTAGTTAATGTTAATGTGTTATAATATGTGTGTTTCACCCCGTATTGTGTCATTATCACTGTTGTATGATAAAGGTTAACAAATCCCCGAGTCTGCATCTTTTTTCATAAGGTTAATTATCATGTTTAGCTCGTCCAAGTCATTTAAAGGCGGCAATCTAGCCCTGACCAATGTGTCCCTTATCTAGCCCTGACCAATGTGTCCCTTACAATCTAGCCCTGACCAATGTGTCCCTTAGATTTTCTCCCCGTTTGTAGGCAATCATAGGTTTTAAAGGTAAAGGACCATAAGCTCATAATAAATGCAAAATATTAAACCTCTGGATCTTATAGATTTAGAGAAGATTTTTTAATTTTTTTACTATATAGATATAAATCTATGTAAAGCATGTGACCCCCAGGTTGGGGCCAAATTTGACACCAGGGTCACCATTTGAACCTTGGTAGAGGAACATAAGCTTATAGCAAATGCAAAATATTAAACCTCTGGCTCTTGCAGTTTCAGATAGAAAGATTTTAAAAAAGAAATTCCTACGTAAAACTGGGACGCCTGGGACGAGGCATGGGTGAAAGTTTTCAATTTCCCCAATACTGAAATCAGGCCGGGGGTCTAGGGGGCCGCCAGACCCCCTGTCAGGTACAGGGCTTGGATTTTTGGTATTGTGATCCCCTTAAAATGCATTAAACATGTACATGTACTTACTGATATTGTGCATAACCCTCTTGAAGTTTTAAGTGGAAATAGATGCATGTACACAGCAATATCAATGTTCACAGCAGTCACCAGTCAATGTTCACCACTGTCTCTGTTCTATATACATATTTACATACAATGTTAACCACTGTCCCTGTTCTATATCCATATTTAGTCAATGTTCACTACTGTCTCTGTTCTATATCCATATTTAGTCAATGTTCACTACTGTCTCTGTTCTATATCCATATTTAGTCAATGTTCACCACTGTCTCTGTTCTATATACATATTTACATAAGCAATTGCCCTGCCCAAAACCTCACTTGCCCCAAATTTAAGTCCACTTGGTCTTATTTTTGAATATATAGCAGTAGTGTAAGGCCTCACGTATATCAATGAAATACATTCAGAACTAAACAAATATATTTTCGGTCCTATCTTTTCTTGGGAGTTGCGTTCTTTTTGGAATCGTGAAAACCAGTGACATATGAAAAAAGAAGCATATCCCCTGCGAAATTTTCTAGAACTGTGCATGAACAATTCTTGAACTGTTCTGGATAGATTGTTCAAGAACTGTACCTAATCTGTTCTGGTACAGTTCTAGAGCAGTATGTGAACGTTAAATGAGACAAATTTTCTAGAACTTATGTTCAAGAACAGTTCTAGAACTTATGTTCAAGAACAGTTCTTGAACTATCTGTACTGGAACTGTTCTAGAACTGTTACAGAATGATCTGTACTGGAACTGTTCTAGAACAGTTCCAGTAAGATAGTTCTAGAACTGTTCTTGAACATAAGTTCTAGAAATTTTGTCTCATTTAACGTTCATGCACCGTTCTAGAACTGCTCAAGAACAGATGAAGCACAGTTCAAGAACTGTTCTTGAACAATCTATCCAGAACAGTTCCTGCACAGTTCCAGAACTCCCTTGGCCACTAATTTAACCTACATAACAGTTAAAGAACAATTCATTAATTGAACCTTCAGAATGCCTGGTCATACTTGTTGAAATGTTACATATGATACTGAAATGAAATAATATCTGCAGTGCTGAATACCATTTTTCTGTCAGCAACAAAAAAAGAAAGTCAATCCGCGAAAACACATGACAATAGGGGTTTCATTTTAAAATACTGTTTCTAAAGACTACATTTAGAAATTTCATCTTTCAAATACAACTATTAAATATAGAAGATGTTGTGACACAATAAGTAATTTAAGTATTATCACAAAACACTTACATTTAATCATTAAATGATGCAAGCACAATCTTCAGTTGTACCGCCAAAAACTCAAAAAAATGGCATTTGCATTTTATTTGCAATTTTGTCAGAATCACACTCAGGTGTCATATATTCCTTACCTACTTTCTTTGCAAATATAAATGAAGACATGGGCTTTTAAACTCCAGATAATGTTATTATATTAAACTGTTCATGCAATAATGATCATATATTTGTTTAATTAATGAAGATGAACACCAGCGAAACTTTGTTCTTATATTCAAGAACAGTTCATGAACATTTCTAGAACATTAAGAACAGTTCCTGAACTGTTCTTGATTCATTGTTCTAGAACATGTTCTTAATATGTTCTTGAACATTGAACATTTTCAAGAACTATTGAAGAGCATTTCAAGAACTGTAATTTTTCTTATAATCTATACTGTGTTGATGAGCCATTAAACAACATTCATAAACATTCAGTTTGTTATGGAAAAACCTGTTCTGGAAATAGTGTAATACAATTATGTTGTTTTGTGGAAATACTCAAAAGATTTGAAACTTTTGAACTTTAATTTAATCAACACAATACTTAAGTGCAGGGCTAGAAATTAACATTTTTAGTTTACTAGACCACCAGTCTAGTAGTTGGGTAAAATCACTAGACCTGCTCAAAATTTACTAGCCCAATATAGTATTCGACAGAAAATACTATTTTAATTCAAGTTTCGGTTTCTTTATATGAGTTTTACCTATAGGCATGCATTTATTGAAACTTTTGAAATATCAGGTTTTTAATAGACCTGTTAGGTAAGACAGTGCTGTCACTAACTACACAATCTATCGATTTATAATTTATTTCTTATTTGAACAATTTTTGTTACTAGCCCATCGGACTACCCAGACACAAACATTTGCAAGCCCGGCAGCATTTTTGCTAGCCTCGGGCTACAGGACTAGTGCTAATTTCGAGCCCTGAAGTGCTACAAAAAAAATGTCTTTTTATACCAAGTTTATGGATAATTGTTTTCATGTCCCAGCAAAAGCCATCTATATATACTTGGGGTGTGTTCAAGCTACTTAAAACAAAGAAATTTCATATTTCATTATAATACCTGTGCCTGTCAGCATTACAAAAATAATGCCTTTTTCAAACGCTGTATCAGTAAGTAGTGTGACTAATAATGGAAGATCACAATAGTTTATTAAGTGGTTAATATTGTGACTTGCTTACTAAGTTAATGTATATTTACATTTGCACAGATGTAACCGATTTGTAGTGACATTCCTATTAAGATAACACATTTGTAGATATTTTAAGCACATCTTAATTACATTTCCTATTTAAAGGAATTTAGTTCACATTTTAAGAACATTGAAAGAACTTTAAATAGAGAAGATATTCTAAAACTGTTTTTAAACAATTTCAAGAACAAATGAAGAACAGATTAGGACTTGAAGGGTTTAAACTGTTCTTAATTAGTACTTAACGCTTAACGTTTAAGAACACTTAGAGTTAAGAACTAATTAAAAACAGTTTAAGAACCCTTGAAGTTCCTGAACGGTTCTTCATTTGTTCTTCAAATTGTTCAAGAACAAATTAATAACAGTCCAGTAGTTTCAGAGGAGTAGTCGCTACAAATAAAAGTTTACAGACGGACAGACGGACGGACGGACGACGGAACTGTAAATTAACAAAGTGCCAAAGGTAGGTCAAGGTAATTCATATTGACCCACTTTTCATTGGAACATATCGCTGTCATGTAGTTATCAACATCTGTAAAGTTTGAAAGCTCTTAAGGCATCTGGTGTTGGAGAAATGAACTTTGATGCAAAAAACTTGAATGAAAAACTTCGATGTAAATTAACAATGTGTAAAAAATAGGTCAAGGTCATTTATATTGACCTGATTCGGGTAGGAACATATTGCTGCCATATAGATGTAACTGTGTATGAAGTTTGAAAACTGTAGGGTTTTTGGTATCTGAGAAAAAGAAAGTTGAATGTAAAAACGGGACGTACGGATACACGGACGTGACGTACGTCCTGACGGACAAGGGTAACATTATATGCACGCACCACTTTCGTGGCAGGGCATAAAAAATACACTTTTTTTTTTATACTAACAGGCTACCTTTTATTGAGGGAAAATCTTTATTTCATTTACATTTGTTTTCTGCATAAACTAGCATCATATACTTTATAGGTATCTGCTAACACATGTTGATTTTAGATGCACAAGCTTATGTTAATTATTTCTGTCTTATTCAGTTTTTATGCAGATAATACAGTATTTCTTGGCTGTAACCCAGAAGCACATTGTTAATAATGATCACATGCTGTGACAGTCTTCGACTTAAATTTTCTAAGTGACTAGCCCGAATTCTTATACACTCACTCAAAATCTAAATTTTTATTTAGCCCGACTACATAAATTTCCACATTTTCAGTTTCCTAGCCCCGGGCTTCGGGCTAGTGGGTTAATTCGAAGACTGCTGTGATAATTGCCCATTAATCTGCAACTCTAGCATGCATTAAATTCACATGCATTGGACTGTGAGTGATCTGAAAGAAAACTGGGTGTCCATTCAAGTTCAGCCATCATACTGTGTGTTGAAGTAGCATATTCAAATGGTGAGATTCTACATGTATTTATCTCATAAATCCCATACAAGTTGATGATACAACTGAAATTTTCTTTGTGATGTCAGTTTACCTCGATATATTGCGATAAATCATTGTTCAGAACAATTTTTTTTCATAAAAAGTTTTAGGGTCGGCCCCTTAAAAATAGGGTCGGTCGTGCCACCGGAAACACAGGTTTTTGTTTTTTTGGCCTTGTATGGTATATATGGCATAAACCTAATAAAGTGCTATCATCATCAATACAAATTTAGTACCGCTTTTATTTATCTCCTTTCTTTCAATTTATTATTTAGTTTATCTTTTATTATTATTTAATTCAACCAACCCGTGTTGTAATCGTCAAGTTCGACGGATATTGTATCATACAGATGCAGAGCGACGACGGTGATTTACTCAGTATATATATTGTCGGGTTTAGGTTTAGTCAATACTGGTGTCACAGTAAAAGATCGCCGTACAGTAATTCCATAAGGACAGTGTTTTTTTATGTGTTTTGTGAATGCAGCCTGTGCCCATGCCATTGTGAAAAATAGCGGCATTTTTCTAGAAATTGTGAAAATTGTGAAATATTTATAACAAGAGAAATAAACTTTTTTCACTTTTATTTTCACAGTTTGTCTTCTTTGGTTTTAAGTTTTGTTTTTGGTAAATACAGACTAGTTTTGACACCAGCTTATATTAAGACTAGTATCCTTACCGGTCTGTAAATACAGACTAGTTTTGACACCAGCTTATATTAAGACTAGTATCCTTACTGGTCTGTAAATACAGACTAGTTTTGACACCAGCTTATATTAAGACTAGTATCCTTACTGGTCTGTAAATACAGACTAGTTTTGACACCAGCTTATATTAAGACTAGTATCCTTACTGGTCTGTAAATACAGACTAGTTTTGACACCAGCTTATATTAAGACTAGTATCCTTACCGGTCTGTAAATACAGACTAGTTTTGACACCAGCTTATATTAAGACTAGTATCCTTACCGGTCTGTAAATACAGACTAGTTTTGACACCAGCTTATATTAAGACTAGTATCCTTACCGGTCTGTAAATACAGACTAGTTTTGACACCAGCTTATATTAAGACTAGTATCCTTACCGGTCTGTAAATACAGACTAGTTTTGACACCAGCTGATATTAAGACTAGTATCCTTACCGGTCTGTAAATACAGACTAGTTTTGACACCAGCTTATATTAAGACTAGTATCCTTACCGGTCTGTAAATACAGACTAGTTTTGACACCAGCTTATATTAATACTAGTATCCTTACCGGTCTGTAAATACAGACTAGTTTTGACACCAGCTTATATTAAGACTAGTATCCTTACCGGTCTGTAAATACAGACTAGTTTTGACACCAGCTTATATTAATACTAGTATCCTTACCGGTCTGTAAATACAGACTAGTTTTGACACCAGCTTATATTAAGACTAGTATCCTTACCGGTCTGTAAATACAGACTAGTTTTGACACCAGCTTATATTAAGACTAGTATCCTTACTGGTCTGTAAATACAGACTAGTTTTGACACCAGCTTATATTAAGACTAGTATCCTTACTGGTCTGTAAATACAGACAAGTTTTTACACCAGCTTATATTAAGACTAGTATCCTTACTGGTCTGTATTTACCAAAAAAAGATTTATTTTTTTCAGATTTTTTGGATATAATTGTGAAAAAAAGGATACTTTTTGAAATTGTGAATAGGCCGAATTTCGGCCCCAAATTAGGTATAAAAAAAACACTGAAGGAAGCAGTTGGGAAAGGCGGTGAAATATATTGAAAATTGTAACCATATAAGTAGCACCCCCTTGGCACTTTGCATAGCGCCCAGGCGCTAATTATATCAAACAATTCTGTATGCCCCATGCTAGACCCACAGGTACCGGTTTAAAAAAAAAAAAAAAAAAAAAAAAAAAAAAATTATATTCTATTAAATACTGAAGGTCAGCATCGAGGAAATCCCAAAATATAGGCATGCATCTCAAAACAACAGCTGCAGTGTTAGTTTTTGAAGTCCCACAGAGCTGTCATATGATGCAATCAACTCGGGAATAAATTATCTTTCCAATAACATACACTTTAGTATGTCCACACCACATAAGAAAAGCTCTGGTGCTCGAAAAACACAGAAAACGTACCTGTTTTTAAAAATCGACTCTAAGCCAGTCCGTATTATTCGCCTATACAGACCCCCGTAGACCGCTGTTTAGCCTTTGTAGAAGCTCCCGCAGACATAACAACTCATCGACACTATTCCTTACGCACAATATGTCTTTATCCGTGCAATAAATAATGTCCAAGTACCTTTCCGACGATCACAAGTATTTAACAAGTATTTCTGCGGCTTTGCTATCAACTTCCGGCATTCTCAATGCAAATGGCGTCGTGGGATACTGAGATCTTTGAAAACGTGTACTTTTGATCGTCGGAAAGGTACTTGGACATTATTTATTGCATGGATAAAGACATATTGTGCGTAAGGAATAGTGTCGATGAGTTGTTATGTCCGCGGGAGCTTCTACAAAGGCTAAACGGCGGTCTACGGGGGTCTGTATAGGCGAATAATACGGACTGGCTTAGAGTCGATTTTTAAAAACAGGTACGTTTTCTGTGTTTTTCGAGCACCAGAGCTTTTCTTATGTGGTGTGGACATATGAAAATGTATGTTATTGGAAAGATAATTTATTCCTGAGTTGATTGCAGCATATGACAGCTCTGTGGGACTTCAAAAACTAACACTGCAGCTGTTGTTTAGAGATGCATGCCTATATTTTGGGATTTCCTCGATGCTGACCTTCAGTATTTAATAGAATATAACTTTTTTTTTTTTTTTTTTTCTTTTTTTTTAAACCGGTACCTGTGGCTAGACCCATTAAAATAATTGATATATGTTAATGAAATAGTCTGTATGTTAATGAAATAGTTTGATCAGCAAAACTCAAGGACTCAGCTTGTTTTTGGTGCATAATTATTAATATTAATTCATATCATGCTTTAAGGCAATAATTAGTTCTTCTTTTGTGATCTTATTATACTTTTATTTAATAAAATGTACAACCGTCAGCAACATATACAAATTAAAATGATGACTCCACAAAAATACACGGAGACCTTGTGTTTTCCAGTCCAAACTTTATAAAAAAGTACCGTATTGTTTCTAATTAGCGCCCCCTGGTGGCGTGACATTTTCTGAACGGGGGACGCTTATTAGAACGTTTTTCGTAAGCCAGTACACATTTTAATTTCCTTATATAATGCTAAAAAATGTTACTGAAATATGGAATTAAATTCGTAAGTGTGTGTATACTGTTTCTTCATTTTAATCACTTTTCTTGGATATCAGGGCCGTCTTTCTGTATTGAGGAAATGGGGCCGGCGCCGTGAGAGGGGGGAATTTTGCGTCGATTTTAAAGGAAAGGGGATTTTTTGGCTACAAAATTTGCATCAATTATATATCCGTTTTTTTTTATTATTTAAGTGGCACCAAGAATGTACCATTCCAAATTACAAAAAGTATGCTGTTTTCCTGTATAGGAGTTTAACTTTCTTTTTTTCTTTTTTAAAAATTAAGGGAATTTTTCACAGGAAAGGGGAAAAAATATATACTTTTAGGGGAGGGGAATGGGGCCGAATTTCGGCCCCAACGGTCAAACGACGGCCCTGAATATTAACCACTTTACACCTCAAGATTTTATTTTTTTAAGTTAGTGGTGGGGTGCTAATTAGAGGGGTAGGGCTAATTAGAAACAATACGGAAATTGATTTTATTTTTATTAAAAAATAAATTTGAAACTCGCAACTCGCTTTTTTGGCTTGTAACTCACAACTCGCATTTTTTGGCTTGTTACTCGCAAATCCCATTTTTTTGGCTTGTAACTCGCAGCTTGCATTTTTAAGTTATTTTCAGTCTGCAACTCACAACTCAGTTTTGTAACTCAGAACTCGACCAAAATTGAAACCCTGAACGAGTTGCGAGTTACAAGCCAAAAAAATGTGAGTTGCGAGTTACAAGCTGAAAATGCAAGCTGCGAGTTACAAGACAAAATTGCGAGTTGCGAGTTACAAGAAAACTGAGTTGCAAGTTGCAAGAAAAAAATGTGAGTTGCAAAAATGGATATAATGAGGGTTGTGGGTATTGTAAAAGTTCAAAACAGCCTTTTTTATTTGACTTTTCTTATTATTTAGGGAAGAAATAGTTCATGTTCAGTGTTAAACTTTAGATCAAGGAATGTAATGTGCGTACTTCTTTTGGAAACTGATAAACTTTAAATGGACATTTTACTGCCGAAAAAGTGTAGGGGTCAAAACCAGAACTTGCAAGTTGCTTGAAAGACAAAACATGTAAAAATTTATTAATTTACTGTTGATATTTGTAAATTTTGATGTTGAGTTCGAATTAATATCGCAATGCCCTCAGTTTATTCAAAACATTGAAGCAGACGGATAATTGTATTCCTATGGCAATTGAATGCCCCGCTGAAGTCAGTAACGTTGACACCATGTGCAATCATCGTTAATGATTGTATTCGATGGTTTTTCAACAAGCTTGGCATTTTTCTATAGCACAGATTTGAAATATTTTGTATTTTTCCTTTGTAAAGGCAAACAGAAAGTGACCGAACAAGTTTTAGCCAGCATGTAGCCTCCTGTGTGATGCATGTCAGGGCCCTCATTTGGTCATTTCTGCCGCCGTTATTCGGCGGCAGTCCCCCACCTGAAAAGTATCTTTTTTTCCCCCAAAAATTGATATTTTTCCCCCTCAGAAATTCGTAAAAAAAAAAAAAAAAGACGATATGCTCACGATGTGTCGTGTTTACCGGTTTGAAAAAGACGTTTTGATTATTATTAGACTGGTTTTAGACTGTTTATCGTGCACAGGACGTTTTAACTATTATCGGGCACTGACTCAACCAGATGCCCAACTGGACAGGGCAATAGGTTTTTTTCGGGATAAAAAGAAGAGAAGGGTTGACTTTTAATGTGGATCTCCGATGAAAACATGCCATTGATGGTTATTAAGTGGAGTTTTTTTATCAGAAAAAGAACCAGATGGTTGACGAATGTATGTTAATAAAGTGAAACGTGTTAATCAAACAGAGTTTGTTGTTGTAAAAATTCCCCCCCGTTACAAAAATTCCCCCTTCTGAGGGCTGCGGGCCCCTTCCCCCAAAGTAGCGCGAGGGCCCTGCATGTGCAAATGATGCTAAATTTCAAAATCGCTAAACAACTGAAATTGCTTCAAATAACAGCGACTTGTTTACGACTGACTGGTATGGCTGTTGCATGACTTTTTCCAGGTAGTTTGGGATAAAGGAACTTGTAAATTCGAGAAATTTCTATCGTAAAAATGACCAAATTGGGAATTTGCACCTCTGATGGGGAACTTCATCCTCTATTTTATCGGCTGGGATGGTAAAGGCACAGAGTTTGAAACCTCGCATCTCGCCACTGCAGGGTCGAATCCCACTGGGAGCTCGACCTTGAAGTGAGAAAGTGGTTAAGCTTAAAGATGCGAGAGGTATGCAGTAGTGGTTTAACCCAGGAATAAGTGGGTGGTTTGCTTCACCACTAAAAATTCACAGTCATGTTTAGCCAAAAATGTTCTGTATTATACCTCCCTCCATCCTAGGGATGACAAGACACGGGTCGACTGACAACCGGCAACACAACCTCAAAACAAGAGGCCCAAGAGGGCCTGTAGACGCTCTACTTGTATGATGTTATTAAAAAACATAAACATGATAGAGGCTAACCCAAGAAACATGTTTCCTATATATAACTCTATGTAAACTTTAAGTTATCGTGGCAGCCATTTTGAATATTTGACGACAACAAAAAACACAAACTTGATAGAGGCCAACAACAGGAACATGCATATGATATTTAACTAGAACGGAACAAGTGGTAATATGTTGTTTGATAAATGTCCTTAAATTTGACCTAAGTTTAGCCATGGTGGCCATCATGGATGACTGGAGGCCCCAAAAATGCAAATCTGAGGGGGACTAACCCAAAGATCATTGTCAGGGGACGAAATATATTTTACTGTATACTCGTCCTGTAGGACGAGTGGCATTGACATGTGACTCATCCTTAAAGGATGTGTACTCGTCCTGCTCTGATTGTAAAAGTTCATGTCAAAGTAGTCAGATACCATCATTTAACACTACCGTATTATATATAAATAAAACAAAGGGAAACATCATAATGTGTTGTTGTTTTCTTTATATAAATCAATGAAAATTATGAAACTTTGACCAGTATTATAGATGACCAGGGCTCCGGAAATATGGTTGCCCGACGCCCCGGGCAAGTGGATTTTGGGTGCGGGCAGGTGACCTTCTTAAATCTGGTTGTCCGTCACTTGCCCGATGGACGTTTCATTATTAGATAAAAATCAAGGGAAAATTTGCCTGGACTGTGAAGTTTGCCGATTATTGCGTAGTAATTAACCACCCGTCGTTTTCGCCGCGAGCAATTACTGATAAGTGTCATAAAACTGACCTGTGTTGTTGTTCGTTATTGTTTAATCCCTCCTACTTGACAGTTTATCAGAATTTGATTGGCCGAGGAACGCTTGGGGTGCCAATCTCAATTGAAGACGCGCGGTCTTTAGAATACGTATACCGTGTAAAATATACTTCCGTAACGAGCCCCTCTATGCAGGAAGTAAGTCACGCGCCAGATTAGTGTGAAATACACATCAGTGTGTAAATCAGTTATTGAGATGGTGTTGTCGCTTTGTATGTCGGTCGGTGTGTCGTAGGTAATATTCTGTTCAATAATTAAAAATCATGACGCAACACTTGACCTAGTACTGTATCCATATTATCCAATCAAATAACCGATGTATTTTTATCAGCCAATGAAACAACTCCCGTTCACTACCACGTGTTAAAGTGAAACAATGGCGATTCAATCAAACCAATTTGTAAATAAGTAGGGCAATTAAACGATTATAGTAATTTAACGGCGTTGTTTGATGAGCAAAGATACTATCGACGCATGTCGTAATGAATAGGTGTGCATGCATCTGTTTTTATTTCAAAATGCCATGTTTGTTTTGAATGAATCCGAGACCAATGACGGAATGGCGTGTTTTTGTTTTGAACTTCAAGTTTGCCATTATCCAAGATGTGCTTTCGACCTTGGCTAATTTCGATAATTATTCGAAGAATTGCAATTTGGCATCTCAAAAGATATTAACAGAAAAACAACTACAGTACCAGTCAGATTTAGGCATAGACCGTACTAATAATTTCCAACACATAAGATTTATCTACATGAATTATATAACGAAAGTGAAAGTAGGAAAAAAATTCTGTTTGACCTAATGCATCATTCTTTTCATTCTTTTTATCTGGTGTAGTCTATAACAAAAGTAAAAGTAAAAAAAAGTTTTGTTCGACCTAATGCATCTTTTTTTTTTTGTTATCTGCCTGCCCTTTTGTAATTACTGCACTAGGAGCAAGCAATTCCATAGGCATTAGAGTCTAACAATTTGGTACAAGGTTCATCAGTGATGTTATATCCTAGGGGTATCCCCACTGACACCCCACTTCCCCTCTCCCACCGATGGAGGAAAACACTGATATGTGCATAATTGTAACAACCTGTAGCTCTGATCCTTCATAGTTTAAGTCATTTTGAAAGAAAAGGATTTAACTTAGCGTGCGGTCTCGACGTAGACTAGCTTAATTTTTGGGCAAGTGACTTTTGAAATTGGGGCAAGTGACATTTTGGGCAGGGCAAGTGGATTTTGAAAATCTACTTGCCCTGGGCAAGTGGATTTTCAAAATATTTCCAGACCCCTGATGACTATATTCATATTCATATTCCATAGTTCACTACAGTCTAATCATGGCAATTACAGTTCTCTGGCATGGTATATATTTTCTCCCCTTTTCCTGTGAAACATTTCCTTCTTAAAAAACAACAACTCAAATACAGGAAAACCAGGAAAACAGCATACTTTTTGCAATTCCCCTTCTGAAGGCCCTGACCCCAGTCACCTAAAAGCTGACTAGTGCCCTTAAATATTTCCCCCGTGAAAGTGTTATTTGTATAACATCAAATACCATAACGTTCGGGCTCGTGAAATTAGAACGGGAGCCGCATTTTAGAATGTCCCAAAACGGAAATGCGTCAATTTCCCAATATCCGGTTAACTTAAATTGCAGTTTATCGCTGAATAAACAGAGTTGCGACTATTTACTGCATTTAATCGCTTAATAAACTATGTAAGAACTATTTTCTTTGTTGTTTTTTTCTACTGAAATGTTACTCGTTCTCTCGGACGACCGATTCATGGGTTTCACACGTCCGGATTCGTATTTCACTCGTCAATACGAGCGGACGAGTGGAATTTTCGTGCCCTGATTGTGATTAAGTTTCACCAAAATCCTTCAAGCAGTTTCAGAGAAGATGTCATTTTTAACATTTTCCTATATAACTCTATGTAAACTTTGGGTCGCTGTGGCGGCCGTTTTGATTATTCGACGATAACGAAAAACACTAACTTAATAGAGGCCAACCCAAGGAACATGCATGTATATGATTTTTCAGTAGAATGGAATCATTGGTTTCGGAGATGTCGTTTGAAATTTACTTAAATTTGACCTAGTTTCAGCCATGGCGGCCATCTTGGATGACTGGCAGCCGCGAAAAACACAAATCTGAGAGGGAATATCCCAAATATCGTTGTGCTTAAGTTTCATCAAAATCTTTCAAGCGGTTTCAGAGAAGATGTAATTTTTAATCTTTTCCTATATAACTCTATGTAAACTTTGAGTCGCCGTGATGGCCATTTTGATCACTTGACGATAACAAAAAACACAAACTTGATAGAGGCTAACCCAAGGAACATGTCAGGGCTCCGGAAATATGGTTGCCTGACGCACCGGGCAAGTGGATTTTGGGTGCGGGCAGGTGACCTTCGTAAATATGGTTGTCCGTCACTTGCCCAATGGACGTTTCATTATTAGATAAAAATCAAGGGGAAATTTGCCTGGACTGTGAAGTTTGCCGATAATTGCGTAGTAATTAACCACCCGTCGCTTTCGCCGCGAGCAATTACTGATAAGTGTCATAAAACTGACCTGTTAAAACTGACCTGTGTTGTTCGTTATTGTTTAATCCCTCCCACTTGACAGTTTATCAGAATTTGATTGGCCGAGGAACGCTTGGGGTGCCAATCTTCAATTGAAGACGCGCGGTCTTTAGAATTCGTATACCGTGTGAAATATACCCCAGTAACGAGCCCCTCTATGCAGGAAGTAATTAAGTCACGCGCCAGATTAGTGTGAAATACACATCAGTGTGTAAATCAGTTATTGAGATGGTGTTGTCGCTTTGTATGTCGGTCGGTGTGTCGTAGGTAATATATTCTGTTCAATAATTAAAAATCATGACGCAACACTTGACCTAGTACTGTATCCATATTATCCAATCAAATAACCGATGTATTTTTATCAGCCAATGAAACAACTCCCGTTCACTACCACGTGGTAAAGTGAAACAATGGCGATTCAATCAAACCAATTTGTAAACAAGTAGGACAATTAAACGATTATGGCAATTTGACGGCATTGTTTGATGAGCAAAGAGACTATCGACGCATGTCGCTATCGACGCATGTCGTAATAAATAGCCTAGGTGTGCAACTGTTTCTATTTCAAAATGCCATGTTTGTTTTGAATGAATCCGAGATCAATGACGGAAAGGCGTGTTTTTGTTTTGAACTTATATCCAAGATGTGCTTCGACCTTCGCTAGTTTCGATAATTATTCGAAGAAATGCAATTTGGCATCTCAACAGATATTAACAGAAAAACAACTACAGTACCAGTCAAATTAAGGCATAAACCGTGCTAATAATTTCCAACACATAAGATTTATCTACATGAATTATATAACGAAAGTGAAAGTAGGAAAAAAGTTCTGTTTGACCTAATGCATCATTCTTTTCATTCTTTTTATCTGGTGTAGTCTATAACAAAAGTAAAAGTAGAAACAAGTTTTGTTCGACCTAATGCATCTTTCTTTTGTTATCTGCCTGCCCTTTTGCACTAGGAGCAAGCATCTTGTACATCTTAATTCCACAGGCATTAGAGTCTACCAATTTGGTACCAGGTTCATCAGTGATGTTATATCCTCGGGGTATCCTCACTGACACCCCACTCCCCCTCTCCCACCGGTGGAGGAAAACACTGATATGTGCACAATGGTCACAACCTATATCTCTGATCCTTCATAATTTAAGTCATTAATTTTACAATGAAATTATGTAAAAAATTATGACAAAAAAAACAAGAGGTCAATGACCTTGAAGCTCTACCGATTGATTTTGATTTCAGGAAGTAGTCGCTACAGACTTGTTTTTTGAAAATCTATTTTTAACCGTGGCGGCCATCTTGAATTTCCGGCCGACCTGAAATTTTGCTAAGATCAATAAGACATTAAGAGCAACATTCCTGTGAAGTTTCATGAAAATCCGTCGGGTAGTTTCAAAGAAGTAGTCTCTACAAGTTTTCATTATATAACTCTATGTAAACAAAGCAGCCATGTTTAAGGTCAAATCAAAACAATTTTCGACAAGGACCAACATCATGTCATACTGATCATTTTAGAAAAAGTCCCATATCAATATCTCTTATTGTTTTGAAGAAGTAGTCGCTACAAACTTATTTATTTTAAATCTATTTTTAGCTGTGGTGGCCATCTTGAATTTCCGGCCAATCTGAAATTTTTCTAGGATCAACTAGACATCAAGAGCAACATTCCTGTGAAGTTTCATGAACATCCGTCAAGTAGTTTCAGAGGAGTAATCGCTACAAGTTTTTACTATATAACTCTATGTAACCAAAGATGGCCACTGGCAGCCATGTTTAACGTCGAATCAAAATAATTTTCCACAAGGATCTACATCATGTCATGCTGATCATTTTAGAAAAAGTCCCATATCAATATCACTTATAGTTTTCAAGAAGTAGTCGCTACAAACTTATTTTTTAAAAATCTATTTATAGCTGCGACGGCCATCTTGAATTTCCGGCCGACCTGAAATTTTTCTAGGATCAATTAGACATCAAGAGCAACATTCCTGTAAAGTTTCATGACAATCCGCCAAGTAGTTTCAGAGAAGTAGTCGCTAAAGTTTTTACTATATAACTCTATGTAAACAAAGATGGCCGCTGGCAGCCATGTTTAACGTTGAATCAAAACGATTTTTGACTAGGATCAACATCATGTAATGCTGATCATTTTAGAAAAAGTCCCATATCAATATCACTTATAGTTTTCAAGAAGTAGTCGCTACAAACTTATTTTTTAAAAATCTATTTTTAGCTGCGACGGCCATCTTGAATTTCCGGCCGACCTGAAATTTTTCTAGGATCAATTAGACATCAAGAGCAACATTCCTGTAAAGTTTCATGACAATCCGCCAAGTAGTTTCAGAGAAGTAGTCGCTACAAGTTTTTACTATATAACTCTATGTAAACAAAGATGGCCGCTGGCAGCCATGTTTAACGTTGAATCAAAACGATTTTTGACTAGGATCAACATCATGTCATGCTGATCATTTTAGAAAAAGTCCCATATCAATATCACTTATAGTTTTCAAGAAGAAGTCGCTACAAATTTGTATTTTAAAACTCTATTTTTAGCTTTGGCGGCCATCTTGGATTTCACATCAACATGAATTTTTGCTAGGATCAACTAGACTTTATGGGCAACATTTCTGTAAAGTTTCATGAATATCCATCCAGTAGTTTCAGCTGTGAAGTCGCTACAAATAAAAGTTTACGGACAGACAGACGGACAGACGGCCAGACGGACAGACGGACAGACGGACGGACGACGGACACCGCACCACGGCATAAGCTCTGCTGATCTCTGATCAGTAGAGCTAAAAACAGTGAGAGAAAAGGATTTAACTTAGCGTGCGGTCTCGACGTAGCTTTATTTTGGGGCAAGTGACTTTTGAAATTGGGGCAAGTCACATTTTGGGCAAGTGGATTTTCAAAATATTTCCAGACCCCTGCATGTATGTGATATTTCACAAGAATGGAATAAGTGGTTTCGGAGGAGATGTTGTTTGAAATTTATTTAAATTTGACCTAGTTTTAGCTATGGCGGCCATCTTGGATGACTGGCAGCCGTGAAAAACAAAAATCTGAGAGGGACTATCCCAAATATCATTGTGCTTAAGTTTCATCAAAATCTTTCAGGCGGTTTCAGAAAAGATGTAATTTTTAACCTTTTCCTATATAACTCTATGTAAACTTTGGGTCGCCGTGGTGGCCATTTTGATTATTTGACGATAACTAAAAACACAAACTTGATACAGGCAAACCCAAGGAACATGTATATGATATTTCACAACAGTGGAATAAGTGGTTTCGGAGATGTCGTTTGAAATTTCCTTAAATTTTACCTAGTTTTAGCCATGGCGGCCATCTTGGATGACTGACGGTCGTGAAAAACACAAATCTGAGAGGGACTATCCCAAATATCATTGTGCTTAAGTTTCATCAAAATCCTTTATGCAGT
Source organism: Cyrtodaria siliqua (assembly GCA_037043455.1). NCBI lineage: Eukaryota > Metazoa > Mollusca > Bivalvia > Adapedonta > Hiatellidae > Cyrtodaria > Cyrtodaria siliqua. The sequence continues at coordinate 20,926 of JAWPHD010009020.1, read as the reverse complement.
TTCAGAGAAAATGTAATTTCTAACCTTTTCCTATATAACTCTATGTAAACTTTGGGTCGCCGTGGCGGCCATTTTGATTATTCGACGATAACGAAAAACATAAACTTGATAGAGGCCAACCCAAGGAACATGTATATGATATTTCAGTAGAATGGAATCAGTGGTTTCTGAGAAGATGTCGTTTGAAATTTCCTTAAATTTGACCTAGTTTTAGCCATGGTGGCCATCTTGGATGACTGGCGGCCGCGAAAAACATAAATCTGAGAGGGGCCCTCCCAAGTAACATTGTAGTCAGTTTCTTCAAAATCCTTCAAGTGGTTTCAGAGGCGATGTCGATTTTATAAAATTGCTAACAGACAGACGGACGAAAAGTGATTGCATAAGCCCTCCTGGCCTTTGGCCAATAGAGCTAAAAATCATTCTGGACAAAACTTGTTACCTAGTTTAAATATCACCATGTGTTTTCCGGGTACAATACAACCACTGCAATCTCACACACTGTCACATGCATGCAGAAGGGTCCTCCCCCACAACACACACACACACATTCATTTTTTATCATGCTCATTATCAAGATCTTTATCATGACACCGCGTAAGCAAATGTGGAAATGTGGCTCCATCGTAAATGGAGTGTCTAATATAGAATTTACGGCAACTCCGCAGTTCTGCAAGAGGTTCTAGGCCCATTCTCCATATTGTATCTTGATGTAAATGGAGGATGAGCCTGTCACGTACATTCCTGTTAGGCACCATATAACCAATTCAATTCAATTCTAATTTAAATGTCAACTTATTTGTCTAGTTTAAATCTGATCTTACCAGCTGCTGAATCTGACTTTTCAGTATTGCCTTCATGATGACCTTGTAGCCTGGGATCTCTTTGATCACATCCATATCTGGAGCAGCCATTGTCACAATCTTGTCCACGTACTTCACGTGATGACAAGTACTTCACGTGATGACAAGTACTTCACGTGATGACAATCGGATGCACAGGTCAATATACCACTTAAATAATAATGTGTTCTCAACTCAGAAAATGTCAATAAAAGTTGATTTTTATATTTCTGGAAAGGCAGTTGGCAGGTTTTCTTCTTTACTTTGTTGTGCTGGAATTCTGAAAATATAGAATGAAATGAATATTAGTCAGTTTAGGGGAGATCATTTCAACCTGATTCAGAATACTGTTTAGCCATGTTTAAAAGACCCAATTATAAATGCAACCAATCCAGTACTTCGGTATTTATCTCTTACTACAATTAACCAATCGGTGGATCCGTTGCATCATAATTTCACTGCTGATCTGATAATGTGACCATTGTTTGTCTTAATATATAATTTTGATGTTTTTTTGTTTGTTTTTGTTTCCTGTTAATTAAATTTGAGTCATATGTTAGTCACATGACTAACAAAGAGTTAGTCACATGACTAACAAAGACATTCAAAATTGCGGTAAACAAGATCGTTTATTAAAACAGTTTGTGTTTATTGCAGGGGTGTGATTGGCCTTTGAACAAAAGGGAGGAAAATTTGAGCGAGGGGTTTAGGGTACCGCAAGTCCCCTTACGGGGTCAAGGGGCAGGGCCCTTGTAGGGGTTCAGGGGGCGAAGCCCCAGAGAGCTCCTGGATTTTAGCTGTTTTAAATCATTTATATACTTATTCATATGTTCAGAACTTTTGCAGTGTTCCAATAACGAGACCTTGCCCCGCGATCCATAACTAATCAGTTTGTCGCATTGGATACACTTAACTTTCCCGGAAATGTCCACTTTCCGAAAGCTTACACTCAACGGTACGTCATTATTTACGATTTCTAACCACTCCCACTTAAACTTATTTTTACAATCACTATCTATTTTTTTGATCTCTCGTGTGTCCGCCGATCTTTCCAAGATTTTGGCCATGTTTTCCGCGTAACCATCTCTCAAAACAAAACAAACAAATTCACAGCGGACATTTTTTTCTTTTGTTTTTTTTATCTCAGCTTCACATTACAAGAGGCGCTTTGATTGGACCAGATAAACAACAAAGACCAATGAAAACTCGCGACAGAAAACTATTGAGAAATTGCCAGGATGTAAAACGTGTAGATCTCGGGATCTCGGATTTTACAGGATATTACGGGGCAAACGTGTAAAAGTCGGATTTTTTCGGCCAAAAATACGGCCCTCACCCCCCCTGAAAAAAAAACTCCTCGGATCTGGACGAATTGGAAAAGTGACCCCTCGGACCATCGGAACCGCGGAAATCAGCGATTCCGAGGAAGAATCACACCCCTGATATTGATTCATGTGTTTAATAAAAAAAAAAACGGTGTCAACACACAATTTGCAGTATGGTTTTATCCGCAATTAATGATATTTATCAGTTATGATATGTCACAGTTCTACAAAAAGACCGAAAGATTATGTCAATTATTTGCTTGTGTAAGCCGTCTCCTGTTTTTATTACATACAGTAGATTTCGGTTATTTGCATAGCCCATTTGTCAAGAAAATATATGCGATTAACCGGAGTATTCGAATAGCCGAAATTGAACATTTTGTACATGTAGCGGTGCACGTTTCTACTTTCGTTTTACTGTTCTGTTAATACTTACATATAGAGGTGTAACAATACATCGAACTATCGATGTATTGCGATTGTGATCATCCCGATAGTGATGCATCGATAGCAAATTGAACTATCGATTACTATTGCCGATAGTAGGCTGAACTATCGATAGTTTCAATAGTCAGTTAATATTTATATTTCAACAAATAATCTGATCAAGTAATTCATTTCAGTCTAAATTCAGAGTTTTTACGTTTGCTAAGTCGTGTTTTCCTCTCCCAAAATAGCACACTCGGAAAACTAAGCAGGTGCGTGCATGAATTAATTTATGGCCTAGAGGGGGATTGGTAGTATTGATAATTTAATCTGGGAATTCCTGAACACGTGACTACTAAAAGACGGGACAATTGATACGCGATTGTTGAACGCGCACAGGGGTCTGGATATATTTTGAAAATCCACTTGCCCAAGGCAAGTAGATTTTCAAAATCCACTTGCCCTGCCCAAAATGTCACTTGCCCTGATTTCAAAAGTCACTTGCCCCACAATTAAGCTACGTCGAGACCGCACGCTAAGTTAAATCCTTTTCTCTCACTGTTTTTTTTGTCATATTTTTTTACATAATTTCATTGTAAAATTAATGACTTAAATTATGAAGGATCAGAGCTACAGGTTGTTACCATTATGCACATATCAGTGTTTTACTCCACCGGTGGGAGAGGGGGAGTGGGGATACTCCGAGGATATAACATCGCTGATAAACCTGGTACCAAATTGGTAGACTCTAATGCCTATGGAATTAAGATGTACAAGATGCTTGCTCATAGTGCAGTAATTACAAAAGGGCAGGCAGATAACAAAAAAAAAAGATACATTAGGTCGAACAAAACTTTTTTCTACTTCTACTTTTACTTTTGTTAAAGACTACACCAGATAAAAAGAATGAAAAAAATGATGCATTAGGTCAAACAGAACTTTTTTCCTACTTTCACTTTCGTTATATAATTCATGTAGATAATTCTTAAGTGTTGGAAATTATTAGCACGGTTTATGCCTAAATCTGACTGATACTGTAGTTGTTATTCTGCTAATATCTTTTGAGATTTTTAATTATTGAACAGAATATTACCAACGACACAAAGCGACAACACCATCTCAATAACTGATTTACACACTGATGTGTATTTCACACTAATCTGGCGCGTGACTAAATTACTTCCTGCATAGAGGGGCTCGTTACGGGGGTATATTTCACACGGTATACCACAGATCTAACAACATTAATGTTAATATTTCTGTGGGTATACGAATTATAAGACCGCGTGTCTTCAATTGAAGATTGGAAAACTTGCGCGTGTTATAAATAATTCGGGAAGCCGTCGCGCATGCGCATTACGTTAGATGAATCTATATTGTAAAGACAAACTACGGCTTCGTCGTTTTTGTGAGAGTGAAACGTATTTTACACGCAGAACTAAATGAAATTTTAAAAGAACATTTCTTATGGGTAAATGTCCCGTTCTTATTGTACACGACCGGTCGGGCATGTTCCTGGGACATTCGCAAGCCCGGACCTATGTACAGGCAGTGAATGTCATTCGGACGTGCCTTAGTGTCGAGCCCTGGGACCTAGACTTGGAGCGTGACACATCGTCTTGTTGTGGTGAGCACTTGTTTATTGGCTCATCAACACAGTATAGGATTTTTTAGAGCCGCCCCGGAGAGAGGCGAAGGATATATAGGATTCCGGCAACCGTGCCCTACTTTTATTATCAAATAGATTCCTATAGTTCTTTCTATGCGGCGGAGGACAGACCGATACACGGGACTGCCTGGTTTACATCCCTATCCGACAGACGAGGCTAAGGGAAAGTGTCTTGCCCAAAAACACGGAACCCAGCGGCACCAAAGAGGATTGTACCCAGGGCCTCCAGTTTAGTTATATGATTGATTGAATTGGATTTTATAGTCGCACCAACAGCTAAGGTCATATGGCGACTTTCCAGCTTCCATTGGTGGAGGAAGACCCCAGGTGCCCCTCCGACGTTCCGCAAGCCAGCTGGAGAGCTTCCTCCCATAAAGATTCCTAGGCCCCTGAGGGATCGAACCTACAGTGGTGAGGGGCAAGTGATTTCAAGTCAGAGACGTTAACCACTCGGCCACGGACGGCCCTTAGTTACATGTATATGATGCAATGGATAAATGAAAGGAAAATAGAACCTTCTTGCTTGATTAAAAGTAAAAAAGGAAAATATTCAATATCGACAAGAAGTAGGTACCGGAAACTATCATTGCAGGGCCTTTTTTCAGAATTTGGGGAAAGGGCCCTAGCCTTTTTTGTGAGGGGAAAATGCATGGTTTTCGAAGTTTTGGGGAAAAGTAGTCGCCATAAATTGTTGGTAAAAATGTTATAATATCTACCTTTCTTACATATACATTTACTTGCACAAACATTTAAAGAAAGAAAGCTATTAAAGGGAAACAGCCATTTTTATTCATTTTAATTTACAATTTTACAATTTCATGTCGCGTTTCTTCTCGTCTCTGATCCTTAAAGCTCTCAGTCCAGTCCATCATCACGTCAATCCTCATAAAGACATCCAGGCTAGCCTGACTGAGAGCTGTACGGAGAAAGGTGCAAGTGCCATTCATTACACTGAATCTCCTTTATCAGATAAAATATGCGTCAGAGTGTATCCTTATACCTGACCCCTATATGTATGGGTAGTTTGTCAGAACGTCACTTGATTTATATAAGAAAGAGGCTACTGATTCTATATACTGTGTTTTAAACTTATTTGAGCTAAAAAAAAATGAAATAATTGAAATGCGTTACATATCTTTTCAAAATTAAGGCATGTTGCAAAAGCAATTTGGCTGTGAAGGCATGTTAAATGCGACTTGCCTTAATAGCCTGGGAAGAACACTGTGGTCAATATAGTCGTAAAATCGCTAGTCTAGATCATCTGCCACGCTTGCTTTTTTTCTTTTTTTACAATGAATAATCGTGCATTCCCAACATCTCGATCACTATGTTGACAATGATCCCGAAGAATGACGGGATTTGCCGACTATCTAAGATGAAAAACGCTTAAAAACTGAGCAGGGGTCTGGAAATATTTTGAAAATCCACTTGCCCTGCCCAAAATGTCACTTGCCCCAATTCCAAAACACTGCCCCAAAATAAAGCTACGTCGAGACCGCACGCTAAGTTAAATCCTTTTCTCTCACTGTTTTCTTGTCATAATTTTTTACATAATTTCATTGTAAAATTAATGACTTAAATTATGAAGGATCAGAGCTATAGCTTGTGACCATTGTGCAAATATTAGTGTTTTCCTCCACCGGTGGGAGAGGGGTGTCAGTGAGGATACCTTTAGGATATAACATCACGGATGAACCTGGTACCAAATTGGTAGACTCTAATGCCTATGGAATTAAGATGTACACGATGCTTGCTCCAAGTGCAAAAGGGCAGGCAGATAACAAAAAAAAAGATGCATTAGGTCGAACAAAACTTGTTTCTACTTTTACTTTTGTTATAGACTACACCAGATAAAAAGAATGAAAAGAATGATGCATTAGGTTAAACAGAACTTTTTCCTACTTTCACTTTCGTTATATAATTCATGCAGATAAATCTTATGTGTTGGAAATTATTAGCACGGTTTATGCCTAAATTTGACTGGTACTGTAGTTGTTTTTCTGTTAATATCTTTTGAGATGCCAAATTGCATTTCTTCGAATAATTATCGAAATTAGCCAAAGTCGAAGCACATCTTGGATACAAGTTCAAAACAAAAACACGCCATTCCGTCATTGATCTCGGATTCATTCAAAACAAACATGGCATTTTGAAATAGAAACAGATGCACACCTATTCATTACGACATGCGTTGATAGCGACATGCGTCGACAGTCTCTTTGTTCATCAAACAACGCCGTCAAATTGCCATAATGTCAAATTGCCATAATTGTTTAATTGTCCTACTTGTTTACAAATTGGTTTGATTGAATCGCCATTGTTTCACTTTACCACATGGCAGTGAACGGGAGTTGTTTCATTGGCTGATAAAAATACATTGGTTATTTGATTGGATAATATGGATACAGTACTAGGTCAAGTGTTACGTCATGATTTTTAACACCGACCGACATACAAAGCGACAACACCATCTCAATAACTGATTTACACACTGATGTGTATTTCACACTTATCTGGCACGTGACTTAATTACTTCCTGCATAAAGGGGCTCGTTACGGGGGTATATTTCACACGGTATACGAATTCTAAAGACAGTGCATCTTCAATTGAAGATTGGCACCCCAAGCGTTCATCGGCCAATCAAATTCTGATAAACTGTCGAGTGGGAGGGATTAAACAATAACGAACAACACAGGTCAGTTTTAACAGGTCAGTTTTATGACACTTATCAGTAATTGCTCGCGGCGAAAGCGACGGGTGGTTAATTACTACGCAATTATCGGCAAACTTCACAGTCCATGCAAATTTTCCCTTGATTTTTATCTAATAATGAAACGTCCATCGGGCAAGTGACGGACAACCAAATTTACAAAGGTCACCTGCCCGCACCAAAAATCCACTTGCCCGGGGCGTCGGCCAACCATATTTCCGAAGCCCTGCTGAGGCAATTCATAAACTTCAGTTTCTATCGCTCTGTTACTTCAAATGTGAACTCCGCAGCATAAATATAAAACATCGGCTAAAAATAGCTGGTATGAAGTACAAAATGCTAGTTATAAATAGATGATTTTACGACGCACAGCTTTTTGGAGGGGGGATTTTTCTGAAAGTGGGGAATTTTTATGGTTATTTTTGGGGAAAAATAATATTTTTTGCTTGAGGAAGACGCCGTATATCGGCATCTACAAAGAAGGGTAAAAAGGCCCTGCATTGGCTGGGGAAGGCCCTGGCTTGTTATCCCGTCATGGTAGCGAGGGACATGCGTTTCCGAAAACCGCTGAGTATGCGTGTCACCGTTGTAAATTCATGTAAATGCAACTGGATTGAAATAGGTCAACTTTGGACACCGATTGCGTAAAAATTAGTGCAAAGGCATCAAATTGCACTAAGTCACAATAAAGCTTGGTTTACGATCTTTTCCGATCGATGATCATGGCATATATTCATAAATGTTCAATAGAATTACATAGCAATGTGCTAGAAATCGCGTCCTCGATAAGTAACGTATACAACACCAATACTACGCCTGTATGACCCATTTTGACAACACGTTCAGACAATACCTACTACATGTACTTTCGAAATTGTTATTTTGTCCGATTTTAAAAAAACATTTTAATTCTTAATTTTTATTCATATAAATCTTTTGTAAAAATTCGATGGCTCTCCCTAGACAAGGCTGATGCTTATACCGCTAGGGCTTCATGTGACCCCCGCCCTAACCCCAACCAAGAAAAACTTGGAACCCCATCTCACTATTGACATCCACTGGGCCTTGACAATTATGTATTTCAACCATTCACACGCTAGACATTGTGTTTAAAGCATACAATCGAAGATGCCTTTGTTTAAATGACCGTTAATTGAAATTATCTCCCTTGAATTCAAATTTTAGCCCGATTTACAACGATTTTCTCAAGTATGCAGACATCGTATCGTCTTGAACTTTAGGTATGAATGTATAAAAATTACCACGTTACCTTTTGCATTTGATATTGTTAGACAAAAGCAGCTTTAAGAGTTAGTAAATTGCTGATTTTGTTTAAAAAGCGCTCTCACGCTATCCGCCGCCATATTTTTTTTCCTTTAAATTATACCAGGGGCGGTTACTCTAACGGCGTTACTAATTGATTAGATATTCGTTGAGGCTCCATAAGGGGTAATAATACTCTGGCGCGGATTCAGGGGTGGGCGCACTCCTAAATGAAATATTTTGCTCTGAAATGGGCTTATGCACTTTAAATGGGAGGAAAATGATCTGTTTTCCTTTCTTTTATTGGTCTTAAATCCAAAAAATAGGGCACTAGTGGTATATGCAAATTATTACTTCAATATGTTTACAACATATATGTATTCGTACTGGAACGAGAGAAAAATCTTATAAAGTTCCTCTCCTTGGTATTTGTCAAATGCAATTGATGTTGGCGGTAAATAAAAATTAACATTAATATAGTTGTGTAGTATTATCAGGGCTTTATATGACTTTTAATTATCAGCCCAGGTATTATTTAGTCAGAAAGAAAGAAAACGTATAGAACAGTGAAGATGCAGAAGGAAAAAAATGTAACACGGAACTCTTGTGTGATGGCGGAGCGCAGGGACGAGGACGTGTAACAGTTGACAAAATGTTAACAGCTAATAGGACTCCTCAATTAGAAAAGTAATGAAATCGATTTCGTAACAAATCAAAACCGTTTGTTTGCTAGTAAATATTTATGCACAACTTCAAATTCAAATTGCCACATTTGTTTGGTATGAGACCGATGGATCTCCAAAAAGAATTGTTTTTAAGTGAAACTGTGCATAACGGTTCTAGAGCATGCATAAGTTCGTCTCGACTATTTTGATAGATCGGACAATTGAAGGAAACGTGTTGTGTATTTTCAATTCCACCACAGCGACATAGTGGAGAAATAACTATGTTCTTTACGAACAAATCGTGATTTAATGAATAAATGAATGGTGTTTTACTGCACGTAAATCGTGATTTAATGAATGAATGAATGAATGAATGAATTAAATCACGATTTGTTCGTAAAGAACATAGTGATTTAATGAAGCAATGGAACTAGCTTCCTTCTACCTCTTATACAGCACCATTAGTGATGTCAAGACAATCTCTACCATCACAGCAGACCCATCAACACACATTACAGATGGTAAATTTTACTTCTCCGCCTCAAACCTGAAACAACATCCCAAACTCCAAGATGCTGTCACCTGCCAGAAATCACCCATGCATTGTATGTCTAAACTAAGCAACAGGCAACACCTACTCTACCTCAGTGCCCTACTTGTACTGAATTCCTCGGACAGGGAGAAAAACCCTGGCCCCGAAGGCAGACCGTCAAAGCATCCCTGCCAATGGGGTGAACATGCACTAGAATGTATAAGCTGTGGCCTGTGGTACCACGTTGCATGTTCATGCATGCCCACATCTGACTACGACTCCTATACACAAGAAGGAGTTGACTGGAATTGCACTAGCTGCACGAGAACATTAGCATCTCCATCATCCAGCTCTAGCTCCCTATTATGCCCGCATAACAACGCATTATCCAAAAGCGACTTGTCGTGCTCACCTACCAGCCCATGCTCGACACCTACTAAAGGCTCGGACCCCCGCCAAGTGCTAATCGAAGATGAAACCAGAACACAAAGAAATCGAAACTAGATAGCATCAAGTCCACATACATCAACATTCAAAGCTGCAAAGTCTCCAACAAGTAGTTAATTTCCCCCACTCGAAAAAACTCCGTGCTTGACCTCCTTTTCACAAACGGACCAACTCTCGTAAACAGTTGCGAGCTGGCCCAAGGCGTCAGTGACCACGATGCTGTGCTAGTAGACTCCAACATCACGGCAAGCCGACAACGACCAAACAGACGACAAATCATTCTGTGGAACAAGCAAACCTACCAGGGTTAAAGCAAGATGTTGCCATATTGTCAACAGAACTGATCCAAAGATCAAAACAAAGTATCCGGTATCAACGATCTCTGGGACTTTTTCAAGTTTGCTCCTGTCAATAATGGAGAAACATATCCCCCAAAAATGACATCAACAAGATTAACGCAGCCTTGGATTACTCGCGAAGTAACAAACCTCTCTAGAAGGAAACACAGATGATTCAATATTGCCCAAACTACTGGCAAGCCTGAAGATTGGTCCCAATACATGAAACTGAAGAATCAATCACAGCAAAAGGGCAGAGAAGCCCATTTAAACTACGTAAACAACTTGATCGAGGACACGGCTACAAACCCCAAGAAGTTTTGGAATTACATCAAGTCACGGCAAAACGACAGATCTAGTATCCAGGCACTCAACAAAAATGGTATACACCACTGCGACAGTACCACCAAGGCAAACCTGCTAAATGACAAGTTCTCATCGGTGTTCACCAAAGAAGACCTATAAAACATCCCAAGCCTAGGAGCAAGTCTCACACTACATTGAAGTAAACCCAAAAGAAGTATACACATTTCTTGCAAAGATAAAACCACACATGGCAACATGACCAGACCAAATCCCGAGCAAGTTCCTCAAAACAGTAGCATAAGAGATTACACCCGGAATTGCCTCCCTCTTCCAGAAGTCAGCAAGATACCAACGGATTGGAAAAATTACCTCGTCTCTCCTGTCTTCAAAAATCAAATGCAACCAACTGCCGTCCAATATCACTGACATATACACGCTGTAAAACCATAGAACACATCGTCCACTCACATATCATGATACACTTGACTCTCTTCAAAATTCTATCTGACTACCAACATGGCTTTCGGAAACATCGCTTCTGCGAGTCTCAACTTATCACCATAAATGACTTGACAAAGGGGTTGGAACAGAAACAACAAATCGTTGCAGTCTTACTCGACTTTTCCAAGGCCTTTGATGAAGTACCTCATGTCCGCCTAATACAGAAAGAGTCCAAGGCCCCCTACTTACGTGGATCAGCGACTTCCTCTCCGACAGAAAATAGGAGGTTGTCCTAGAAGGCAAACACTCTCAGACAGCAAACGTCAGATGAGGGCCTCTCCTGTTCCTGGTCTACATAAATGACATGCCTGAACGCGTCTCCACAAAGACATCCAAACGAATATTTGCGGACGTCTGCTTAATGTTCCCGCACCATAAGTACCCAGGAAGACACGATCTAAAGCAAGAAGATTTAAACAAACTCCAATAATGGGAGTCAACCTGGCAGATGCATTTCAACCCAGACAAGTGTGAAGTCCTGAGAGTAACAAACAAGAGGGACATTATTGAAGCCTCCAACATCATCCACGGAAACGCCCTGCAAACCGTGAAGAGTGCGAATTACCTTGGCGTCAACATCTCCAAGGACATGTCATGGAACACCCATGTTGATGTCAAAGAAAGCAAACTGCACGCTAGCCTTTCTACAGCGCAACATAAGCAAATGTCCCGAAGAAGCCAAAACCCAATGCTACAACACATATGTCAGGCCCACTCTTGAATATGCCTCAGCAATATGGGACCCTCCGACACAAACCAATGTCTGCAAGCTCGAGAGAATACAGAGGCGCGCAGCACGGTTCGTCACTAACTCTTACAACATGTACCAGAGCGTCACATCTCTCCTGCAGAACCTCCAGTGGTAGACCCTCCAGGAACGTAGAGCCAAAGCAAAGGTCATCTTGCTTTACAGAATAGTACACCTGCTCATCGACATTCCATCATCTCCATACCTCATTCCAGCTGGAACCACTACCAGAGGCCACAATAGCCGCTTTCTGCAGCCACAAACCCTCATCCAGAGCTACCAGGCTTCGTTTTTCCCAAGCACTATCCAACTTTGGAACATGCTTCCTGCTGACCTGGTCTGCATAAGTACCCTGGACTCATTCAGACAGGGAAACCACCAACAACTGTAAAGCTACAGCGATGTTTTTAACCGTTTTTTAACCTCAGATAACTGTGCAGGAGCAATGTACATACGTTAAGTTGATATCTGGATTTTACCCAAGTGTGAAAATACTCATTCTGAGATTCTACACTCAACTAGAAGAAAAATAAGAAGAACTACAATTCGTGCGCAGACGAGTATCGAGTAACTGCGCTCTTCTACTGCCATAGTAATAATATTTACAATTCCATATATTCACTCCTATGGGGGTACGGTCCATATATATATATATTTACTTGTTTATATACCCGTTGACGGGCATTTGTTGATTTACATATATACACTTCTCAAAACTGCTAACTACACCGCTCACGTTTTGGGTTATATATATCGATGGGTTGAATGTTTTTCAATAAAATAAAAAGGAAATACCAATTCAATCATTTTTACATCATTTCATTTTATTTTTTTCATGGGCAATGCTAGAACTAAACCACAATAAGCAATTACAAACGACCCATGTAAACACTAAAGTCACACTTTTATGAACAAGAAATGAAAAGTGTGACTTTAGTGTTTACATGGGTCGTTTGTAATTGCTTATTGTGGTTTAGTTCTAGCATTGCCCATGAAAAAAATAAAATGAAATGATGTAAAAATGATTGAATTGGTATTTCCTTTTTATTTTATTGAAAAACATTCAACCCATCGATATATATAACCCAAAACGTAGCGGTGTAGTTAGCAGTTTTGAGAAGTGTAGTTCATATTACTACCATATCATCCCTTATTTGTAAATAGTTTTATCTTTATACATTATTTTTTAATTACTACTTCATTTCTTCCTCTTTCATCCGTTTTTGTGCACAATATGATCTATCACAATATGACCTATCACAATATGACCTATCACAATATGACCTATCACAATATGACCTATCACAATATGACCTATCACAATATGATCTATCACAATATGACCTATCACAATATGACCTATCACAATATGACCTATCACAATATGACCTATCACAATATGACCTATCACAATATGACCTATCACAATATGACCTATCACAATATGATCTATCACAATATGACCTATCACAATATGATCTATCACAATATGACCTATCACAATATGACCTATCACAATATGACCTATCACAATATGACCTATCACAATATGACCTATCACAATATGACCTATCACAATATGACCTATCACAATATGACCTATCACAATATGACCTATCACAATATGACCTATCACAATATGACCTATTTGACGACGTGCCGAAAAACACAATTCATCCATTCATTCCATATGTTTGCTTTTTAAAGTAAAAAAGACGAATGAGGATTACAATTGTTTGAATTAATGAATGAATGAATGAATGAATGCATGGTGTTTTACGGCACGTCGACACATAAATAGGTATTATTGTGCGCAAAAACTGAAGAAAGATGAATAAATGATGTAGTAATTAAAACTTAATGTAAGTATGTTTTGAAAGATATGTATATATGTAATGGAAAATGAATCGTTGTTTTTCAACAATTGTAATGCTATGACAAAAGCATTTTGCAAATGTTCAATGACTCTATTTTCCTTCATTTTAGCGAAATTTTGCCTTAAACTTTCGGTATTGCCAGAGCAATGCAGGCGGTGGTATTGCCAGAGCAATGCAAGCGGTGCGATTCGGCCAGAGCAATGCAGGCGGTGGTATTGCCAGAGCAATGCAGGCGGTGCGATTAGGCCAGAACAATGCAGGCGGTGCGATTAGGCCAGAGCAATGCAGGCGGTGGTATTGCCAGAGCAATGCAGGCGGTGGTATTGACAGAGCAATGCAGGCGGTGGTATTGCCAGAGCAATGCAGGCGGTGGTATTGCCAGAGCAATGCAGGCGGTGATATTGCCAGAGCAATGCAGGCGGTGCGATGAGGCCAGAGATTTTTTTCATTTGTTGGTTTACGGGAGAGCCTTCCCTATAAAAATAAAAATAAAAATCTCAAAAAATTGCTTTTATTTTATTATAAATACTGTCTTACTTTTATTTTTATTTCGTCCTTCCTACTTCAATTGTTTGAAAAATTTCCCATCAACCAATAAATAAAACAAATCTGGCCTTAGTGCTTATCCACTTATTCTTGGGTAGAACCAATACTGTATACTTCCCGCCAATCGTAAAATATATAGAAAGAATACGACTTGTTTGAGTCATAGTTTATATATATATATAGAGTGGCCATTTTCCAACAGATTCAGCGGATGGCGTGGGTGGGATGAGGGGTGAGGAGTGAGGGAGATTGGGAGTAGACTTATACCTCCCTTTTTCACGTTTATTGCATTTTTTTTCTCAAGTTTTTAAGCTTTAAACTATTTAATTTTTTTATTTTCATTGTTATTTACGTGAGCATTTGCGTATATCACGCTAAGCCTGTACGATATAATTATATACGTTTTCCTTATATTTGAGCTAATTCAACACATTGTGCTCGTTTTGAAGCAGTAACTCGCGGGAAATGACTATCGAGCGGTGTGTCATTCACTTGTGATCACTTCCCAAGAGTTATATTTCCTTAATCACTGGTTGACGCCAAACGGCTGTTGGCGTATCTTTTTCATAGTGACAGATTACCTGCAGGGGGTCACATCATTGGTAAATCGAACGGGTCACACATTGCTTAATGGCATATCTTATAACATAACATATTTGAAACTTTGGCATTATACCTTTATTCTAGGCCCATGCTGTATTTTTTTTTTATCTAGATGTAAATGGAGAGCAGGCCTGGAATGTTCATTCCAGTTGGCGCCATATAACGTTTTTGTCTTGGTACGCCGTAGAATCAAATTCAACTCCAAATTTTATTACGTATTGTTTATTTATATCCAAATAAGTTTAAAGACAAACTGATACTAAATAAATACACCGAGATGTTATGCTTGATACCTTCTTCAAGATTGCACTGTGTCTCTTAAATGCTTGATAAATTCATTCAAGATTGCATTGTGTCTCTTTAATGCTTGATAAATTCTTCAAGATTGCCTTGTGTCCCTTCAATGCTTGATAAATTCTTCAAGATTGCCGTGCGTCCCTTTAATGCATGATAAATTCTTCAAGATTGCCTTGTGTCCCTTTAATGCATGATAAATTCTTCAAGATTGCATTGTGTCCCTTTAATGCATGGTAAATTCTTCAAGATTGCCGTGTGTCCCTTTAATGCATGATAAATTATTCAAGATTGCCTTGTGTCCCTTTAATGCTTGATAAATTCTTCAAGATTGCCGTGTGTCCCTTTAATGCATGATAAATTCTTCAAGATTGCCTTGTGTCCCTTTAATGCTTGATAAATTCTTCAAGATTGCCTTGTGTCCCTTTTATGCATGACAAATTATTCATGATTGCCTTGTGTCCCTTTAATGCTTGATAAATTCTTCAAGATTGCCTTGTGTCCCTTTAATGCTTGATAAATTCTTCAAGATTGCCGTATGTCCTTTAATGCTTGATAAATTCCTCAAGATTGCATTACGTCCCTTTAATGCTTGATAAATTATTCAAGATTGCCTTGTGATAAATTATTAAAGATTGCCATGTGTCCTTTTAATGCTTGATAAATTCTTAAAGATTGCCTTGTGTCCCTTTAATGCTTGATAAATTATTCAAGATTGCCTTGTGTCCGTTTAATGCTTGATAAATTCTTCAAGATTGCCTTATGTCCCTTTAATGCTTGATAAATTCTTCAAGATTGCCTTGTGTCCCTTTAATGATTGATAACTAATTCCAGATTGCCTTGTGCCCCTTTAATGCTTGATGGCTAATTCCCGATTGCCTTGTGTCCCTTTAATGCTTGATAACTAATTCCAGATTGCCGTGTGTCCCTTTAGTGCTTGATAACTAATTCCAGATTGCCTTGTGTCCCTGTGCTTGATAACTTCTTCAAGGTTGCCTTGTGTCCCCTTAATGCTTGGTAACTTCTTCAAGATTGCCTTGTGTTCCTTTAATGCTTGATAACTAATTCCAGATTGCATTGTGTCCCTTTAATGCTTCATAACTTATTCAAGATTGCCTTGTGTCCCTTTAATAGTACAGTAAGGAAAGTACGTCATAGACAATTAGGGCACTTCAAAACAAAACAAGCGTTTTATTATTTAATAATTAATTATCACATTCGTTTATAATTGGTCGATGTCTTCCTTTGTTTTTACAGCACGAGGATTGTTTCCGCACGTTACCATATTTCATTGTTATTTTATGTCACTGTACGACGTATACCATGATCGTGTTTTAGCATATCATGGCATGTTTTATGTAAGACATTAAAGACCACAAGGATGTGAACAGTATCAATATATCATTGTTTTTGGTCAGTGCATTGGCGTATAAAGATACAGATATTCATGTACCGCACGAGGGGCCCAGAGAACAGCACGGTAGACACGGGTTAGAGCTTCCTTGGCGCCACTGTGTTTGACCGTCAGTGGGAATCAACATGTCATACTCAACGTTATTGTTACGATGCATTCATGAAAGGAACACACGACAATCTTGATTTGTGTTTTAAAAACTCACGGCGTCCCGTCAGTTTTTCTGCATAACTTGCAATTATTCAATCATTAATATTAACAGAGATGCTCAAGAATTGCAGAGCAATACACGTCCCCTACCGGGCATTCTTTTGGTACCAGTGACATTGACCTTGACCACAAATGCAATCCCAAAACTTGCTTTTCATATAAGCCACCTATATATCAAGTTTCAGGCCAATATATCATTCCTAAGAAAGGTTAATGAGCAGGAACAGTTGTTCTATTTTTAGTGACAGTGACCTTGACCTTGAACCCAGTGCCTCAAATGCCCAATATTCCTTTTCATATAAGCTGCCTACTCATAAAGTTTCATTACAATATCTCATTCCTCAGTAAAGTCATTGATCGGAAACAATTTTCTATTTTTAGTAGAAGTGACCTTGACCTCAGTGACCCCAAATCCCAAGCTTCTTTTTCATAGAAGCTACCTACACATAAAGTTTAATTCCAATATTTTATTCCTAACTAAAGTTAATGAGCAGTAACTGTTTTTTCTATTATTAGTAACAGTGACCTTGACCTTGATCTCAGTGGCCTCAAATGCAATCCCAAACTTGCTTTTCATATAAGCTACTACACACCAAGTTTCAGTTCCTAACTAATGTTATTGAGCGGAAACCGTTTTTCTATTTTTAGTGACAGTGACATTTACCTTCACCTTGTGAATCCAAATGCAATCCCAGGCTTCATTTTAGCTACCTACCCATAAAGTTTCATTCCAATATCTCATTCCTAACTAAAGTTATTGTGCGGAAATCCATTTTATATTTTCAGTAACAATGACCTTGACCTTGATCCCAATGACGCCAAATGCAATCCCAAACTTTTTTTTTAATATAAGCTTCATACACACCATGCTTCAGGCCAATGCGTCATTTCTAACTTAAGTTATTGAGCGGAAACCATTTCTCTATTTTTAGTAACAGTGACCTTGACATTGACCTCAGTGACCTCAGTGACCTCAAATATAATCTCTAGCTTCCTGTTCATATAAGCTACGTACTCATAAAGTTTCATTCCAATATCTCGTTTCTAACTAAAGTTATTCAACGGAAAACATTTGTCTATTTTCAGTAACAGTGTATTTTGTGTTTTTTATTTTTACAATTTATGTTGCCATAGCAGCCATACTTTTTGACATGTTAATAAAACAAAATGATGTGCATGATTTCCTTACTCCCTTTTACCTACACACAAATGTATCTTAAAGTAGCTATCCCGACAACAACAGCCACATTTTTAAACATTTTAAAACATATGTACACCAAATCTAACCCTACTGACGACGAGGTGTATAAAAAATAACTTACATATTTTGAGAATATAAACTCTATAGACACAATATAAACGACTTTAATCAGCCAGGGCAAACCCCGAAACTGGTGCGTCGAATTAAGAGTTTTTACCAACTCATAATTTCAAGATTGCCGTATGTACTTTAAACACAGTTAAAGGGACACACGGCAATCTTGATTTTTTTAAAAACTCAGGGCGTCCCGTTAGTTTGTCGCTTAACTTGCATTTGTTCAATCATTAATATTAATTGTTAGTTAAAAGCAAAATATTTTTACATATTACTAAATTGATATAATATTGCACCAATAATATATTTACAAATTTGGTAAAATAGTGAAAGAAAGCAGTTTTAAAGTCAACATCACGCAGGATAACTAAATCGAGGAGCAATTTTTAATGTTTGAATAAAACTCAAGATTGCCATGTGTTCCATTACGTATTTTCTCTCTCTATATATATACCTATTAAGGGGGTATCCGTGGCCGAGTGGTCAGAGTCTCTGACTTGGAATCACTTGCCCCTCACCACTGTCGGTTCGATCCTTCAGCGGCCTATGAATCTTTATGTGAGGAAGCTATTGCGGAACGTCCGTGGTTCTAGGCAGGTGCCGGCCCGTGTACGAAAATTGCTCGGAGGAACACCTGTGGTCTTCCTCCACCAGGAGGAACATAATTTGCCGTATGACCCTAGCTGTTGGTGCGACTATAAACGCCAATTCAATTCATATTTTTAAACTTATTATAGAATAAAATATATCTGTATTTTTTATTTTTTAATGATCATTTTAAATTAAAAACGATACGTCTTAGGATAGATATGATCGGGGTCATTCAAATAATATTTACTAGCTACACCCGGATATGATGTACACTTTCACTAAGTTCAAAAGGGAATGTTGGCATAATTTATTCCATAACACGGCTTCACATTGTCATATTCTTTCTTGATAAATCTTCCAGCCTTTTCCAAGTTTGGCAGAACTCTCACTAATAATACGTGTTTTCAACTACATGTATGTCAACCTTCCCTACAATGGCATTAGCTTGCATAAGAACATGAAATAAAAAATTTCTTCTTTATTCTACGGGTCTTCTTCCGCCAATGGAAGCTGGAAAGTTGCCATATGACCTTAACTGTTGGTGCTACTATAATATCCAATTAAATTCAATTTTTTATTCTACAATAGGTGTACAAATAACTTATGTAATATATTAATGAGTATTTAGCTCTATGAATATACTGAACAATTAGTGTGTCATCTTCAACACATGTACGGTTATATATAACGGTCGATTTCTTTTTGTGGTGGAGGCTTCCAAGTAGAACTAGTACTGTACACCTCCCGCCATCCCACTGGGAGCAGCTCCCAGTGGATTCAAACAATTAGTAATTTGAAGAAAAAAAATGCTTTGAACTAAATATTAATGATAATTTGCAGATATGGAAGTTATGTAGAATTACTAACGGGACGCCACCTCTAAAAAAGCACACACACAAGTGTAGCGTGCCCCCTTTAAGCCATTGCGAACTGGATGCGCGCGCATTCACTTCATTAAGTTAACGTATACTGATATACTGACAGTAAACGTCAAACAACTGGACTCTCGCGGAAACAAATGAGTATCATTAACTGAGTATCATTAACGGTTGTGTATTATTAACCTGACTAAAGTGACTTAAATAACGCCTCATTAGGGACCACTACCATTTCTGAGTGTTTTTAGATCTATTCGGATAAACTATATTCGTGGAAATTATGCGTTGTTTTTACATAAACATGAGACAGTCGAGATTCTCCAACTTTGAAGAAGGTTACTGTGACGAACGTTTGTAGGGCATTTGTTTCAATAGGCAGACACGCTCTGTTTTTAATTATATATTATGCAAATTAGGATATTTGAATGAGTTGGAATAAGTTAAAGCAACCTGTCATAGGTCGCTCACCTTTTCGTGGGTCTTGTACACGATAACACACAATACAGTAAGCCCGTAGACATACTCAAATAGGATCTAATAAATTGGCAATATAGTTTGACACCATCATTACGATATAAAGTGATAGTTTTCTGGAATAGAGTCAGTCCGAATATAACATTATCCGCTTGAACCTCCAAGAGCAAGAATGGCAAAATCAAGAAGGTATTATATTTGTTTTTTATACATGTTGTCTATTTAAAATAAACTTACTTCTATTTTAATTTATTTTTAATTTAATTTCAAGCATACAACTTGTTTTATAAATTACACAATCACTTAATACAACAAAGATTGTCGCATACTCGTAGCTGGCAAGGCCCAATGGAAGGCAAGAGTGAGATGGGGTTCCAAGAGGAGGCGGTTTACCCTTGTTAGCGGTCCAGGGGGAAACCCCTCTGAAGGGCGATTCTGTATATGTTGATTTTCATGAATTTAGATTAGATGTCTAGGGCCCCATTCAAAGTGAAAAATGTTTTTTATTTTGCACACTGTTAGTTTTGGCGATATTTTAATCTGGAAATATGTTTTAAACAGATGATCACCCTTGCCTGCAACAACAATTGGTAGATTATTCCCAACTATAAAATGTGTCATAAGAAATTAGCACGCAAGATGGATTTTAGTGGATGAATATTTTACAAATCTTTATGACACACACTGCCTTGTCACGAGTACGTGCCAATGACACACATTGACATGTCACGAGACGTGCCAATGACACACATTGACATGTCACGATTACGACACACATTGCCATGTCACGAGTACGTGCCAATGACACACATTGCCATGTCACGAGTACGTGCAAATGATTGTCGTAACTATACGGAAGCCATACCATACTAAATGTTATTGTTTTTGGATTAAAAAAAGCTAAATCTTGTCAAATTTTCAGAATGCGTTGAAACGTAGAATGTATGCGTGTGA